>JAPDKR010000041.1:0-245423 GCA_027569675.1 Penicillium crystallinum | reverse complement strand
CCCCCCCCCCCCCCCCCCCCCCCCCCCCCCCCCCACCCCCCCCCCCCCCCCCCCCCCCCCCCCCCCCCCCCCCCCCCCCCCCCCCCCCCCCCCCCCCCCCCCCCCCCCCCCCCCCCCCCCCCCCCCCTCTTTGGTCTTGCTTTCCTTGCTTAACCGAGTCAGATGCCGATGATCATCAATTTGAAATAACTAATGGATCTGTTGACTCCTGGTGAAAATTGTTTTTTTCTGCACCAAGGGCTATTTTCTCGGATTTAACCAAATGGAGTTTATGAGAAAAAGCCAGAATTCAGAGAACTCGGTGTATACATTGTATCAAGCAATCAGTCCAGACGGAGCGCTGAATGAACCACCGCAATAACCACATTCATAGCTTACTGTTGCCCTCTTTAATTCAGAACTAACTTAAATAAATAAAGAGTTTGGATGCTTGTAATAACATGATATGACTACCTTCCTGCTTGGTAGGTCAGAAACGTTTACTGTTGCTGTGGTTCATTCAACCCTCTGCAAACGCCCCTACACAGGGATTTTTCAGCTGTATCTCTACCTAGGTAGGAGCAAAGAAGAGAAGTGTCGGGTTGAAATCGTAGATAAAAATGACAAACAAGCAAACAATGGCATATTTGAAGGCGTCTACCTTTAAAAGATAGCTACCCTCATGTGTTTTATTCGCTGTCTATAGATCTATATGTACTTCTAAATTTTACGGCTATAAAGATATATAGAAGCGAATATTCACTACCACACATGAGGAATTGTTTTATATCCATCTTTCGACACTGTTTCTTTTTAGCGTTCTTTTTCTCCCATCCTCAAATCACTTTTACTGCGTGCAGGTATCTCTTATATCTATCTATAATGAGATGAAAGCAACCAATGGTGGTATTTGCTATCTTTAGCCTTTACCATATTTAAACCTTTCGCGTCTTTCGCTTCTTTCATACATCAAAGTTTCGGAGATTTTACCATCTATTTTCCAGCATCAATACAGAGATGGCATTGACCACGCTCCCTTCCGAGGCGCTATTACTCATCGCCGACAACCTCCCTGGCTTCAAATCACTTGCCTGTCGGGCGGCTAGTAATAGGCGCTTCTACTCTCTATTTTTGAAAAGCTCTACTCCGGTGTACAAGTGAGATAGAGTAACGATGTTTCAGATGAACATTCACAGCATTCGGGAGTCAGCAATACCGACGAGTCTGAAAGCAAGATGATACTACGGTACAGCCAGCGGGTAGGTTCTTCAAATGCTTCGCTGCCATTGATGGCGCCCCTGGGGACTAAAATGGCAGGCAGATATTGAACCTCACGTTAACTGTGCTACATCGCCCGGATATCGCAACCTACGTTCATCCCCTGATGCTCGAGCAACCGATTTGCGATGATCGCATTACCTATCCAAAGCACAGTATTCCTACTTGGAAGCTCCAGGCTCTTTCAAGCTTTGTGGATACTCTATCAATCAGCACGAAGCACAGATCTATCTGGAAAGACACTTGGACGACGATAGTGTAAATGTCGCCCCACTGCCGACGAATGCGCTGCACCATGTCAAAGATACCTTGGAATATTTGCTTATTCGGTCCGAGAACTACAACTTCGATTTTGAGCCTGGTGTTCCGGTGGATTTAAAGCACCTTCACGTATTGAAGTCGTTGCATATCTTAGCTGAGGCCCTTGTGGGCAGTCCACCTCAGCATGGCAATGACTGGGATGATCAAGCTGATGACTGGGCTGGGATCGCCGGCTACTATGAAAGGCTACATTCCCTTGATCCCCTATTTGAACGGCTTCCACGCTCACTTGAAGTGCTGCATATGATTCGTCCCAATTGCTTGATTCACCTCCGGGCCCTTGTTGCAGAATTAGGCGAGTTACTGCGCCAACGTGCATCTCTTTTCCCTAATCTGCGAGAAATACAAATCAATGCTCCTTTTGGTTTTTCTGGTGTTGGAATCGGCAACGCAGTGCATTCGCTACGCCGTGCCGCTGGGATTGTTGGAATCAAACTTCGGCTCTTCGATAGCACTGCTGAATATCTTTCGATAGGAGCGTCATACACCACAAGGGCATACGAAAAGAAGACTTTTAACTGGGGGTTGGGAGAAGGTTTCCATTGGGTGGAGCCTCTTCGCCGTCTCCCTGTAGTTGAGTTGGACGAGGTTGATCGCCAAGACTGAAGAGATAGGGGTATGAAGTTGACCAGAAACATAACATTCATGGTCTATAAATTATGGAAGCTTTTCAAAACATCGCTGGCGCATCCAATAGTGTAGGAAATTTTGAGCCATCGGGCACAGGAATTACAATTAAGCCGATAACAAATTCGTTTCGCATGCTTGTCGCTCTAGTTCAGTATGAGGCATCTCAATATTCTCATTGAGCGAGTGCACCTAGATCAAGTCCAAGGACTGTGCTTTTTAGCACAGATGTCGTAGACAATCCGGCACTATACAAATCAAAGGTCTGATGAATCAACATGGATGCTATTATGTGCATTATACTAACAATTTGTGTAGAACACACTGTCAAAAACGCTTGTAAACACTAGGAGACTAATACATAAAAAAGCACATACAGAAGTTGCTAAATTATTCCCGATGCGGTCCACGGTCCTTCTCCCAAAACCAGTGGTAAAAGGACTTCCATTCAGCCGCTTCATCTTCAACATAGTCACCGACCAGCTCCGCTGTCTCATTAAACTCATCAGAAATCGATGAATTAGAAATCTTCAACCCCGAGGAGGCATCAATTCCATGGCCCGCATTCCCTGCAGCATCTGAAACACCAGCTGTGTTCGACGTCATATCAACAGAATTGCTTCCAGATGTGACATTCAGAGCCTCTTGAGCGCCCTCCTTTGTCCTCTCAGCTAGCTCGCGAGCTCCTTCACGTGCAATTTCTGAGTATTCTTCTGCCTGTTCACGCGCACGCTGGATGAGTTCTTCGGGAGAGGGGTACCGACGTCCCAAAATTAGTAGGAGGTAGTAGCTCTTGACTATAGTTGCGTAAACAACGTCCTTTGCGAGCATTGTGAACCCGTGTGAGAAGAATCCTTTAAGCATTTCCCCTTGAAGGCCGGAGTAAAGCCCTGGTATGCCATCTGTGCGGGCAATTGTAGCAACCGTAGAGAGAATTTCGGGGGTGAGAGAAGCGAGGAAAGAGTTTTTGGGTTTATTCTCCTGAGGTCCAGATTTGGGATTTGAGTTCATCACTTGAGCTCGAGTCTTGGCGAGGGAGAAGGGATATGTGATGGATGATGCGGCGACTTTGCTTAATGCTGCCAAAAGGAAAGTCAAAACTGGCGGGGGCCTGTCACGCTTTGAGCGTGGGAGAAATGTTCGTTTCAGCATCTCGTTGAGGAAGAATGTGAGAGATGGGTTCAGTGTCAATATCAATGTGGCCGAGTATCCAGACCAGAAGCCTAAAATACCCTTTTCGGCGAGGATCCGAGCAGCAATGTCACTGGTTGTCAGATTCGTCGGATTTCCACCCTTCCGGGCTGCGGATGTCTGCTTTCGCGCCACGATATTTGACAGTGGCGTAGTGAATAGTTTGGCGAACGAGCCAGCCAAGATACCAACAGCCAGTTCATCGAATATCGGAAGTATGAGGTTTTTACTCTTGCGAGCTCGCTCCGCACCGACACGCGCAACTATTCTCTTTTGACGGATGGCACTATATGCAAGGAAGAAAAGGAAGGAGTCTGCGACGGTTTTCCATGTATCTTGCGCAAGACCAGGGTAGAAGCCAGAGATGCCTTGCTGGGCATGTATTTTGCGCGCGGCATCCACCACACTGGTATAGCATTCTTCTTCTTCTTCTTCTTCTTCCTCTTTTCCATCGCCCTCTTTATTATCCGATTTATCGTCTGTTTTAGTAGCTTTCTGCTTCTGAGTCTGTAGACGGGCGACGATGACATTGAGGGGGTAAACAACGACATTGGAGATGGCTGCACCAACAGCACCAGCGGTCGCATTTCCTAGCGCCGGAAGGGCTGGACCGCGAAGAGCGGCGGATTTCCAATCGCGTGGATCATGGGCTTCGTAGCGGTAGGAGGGATGGTAGACATCCTTGTTGCGTGATCATGTTAGCTTGCTTTGATAGAAATCCATGAGGTAGGAGAAGATAAAGACAAAACTGGATGAAATTATAAACACACCAGTTGTGACTCGTAGGATAGCTTGTATTCAGCCATGCTTCTGCCCGGGCTAGAGAGCAAGATCCAGTGGTTCAATTCAGCGTCTGGTTCTGAGGGATTGATTGTTATTATCCTCCAGATCAAATCTTCAACCTCTAGACTCAGTATTTCCTGTGCTACCAGTCATCAACTAAAAGTCTTGGGATATAGAGCAAAGTAAGGCATGGACCGAGAGAACTTTTTGCAATCAATTGCGAACGTGATCTTTTTGAACTAAGACCGAGGTACAGTGGACGGTGCTGCCATGAGGATGGATTACGTCATGCCGATCATGGGCCCAGTTGGTCCGTGCATATATCAGGCCACAAGGCATTCACTCAAGAATGTATATCTGGGCTGTTTGTGGATTTAAATCTGCCTGATTCTTAATGCCATTGGATGCTTCGGCATGCCTTCAGCTGCGATTTCTAAGATCATAAGAGCTTTTCTGTTTCTCATATGGGACGATGGAATGATGTGCATCCACAGTTACCATTAGCTCAAGTCGCTTGTATCATGTACAAACCTACCACCCCTACTATTATATACTTGGTTAGATCAAGTCAAGAAAGTTTGTGCTATAGACCTGTTCCGTTTTCTGCCTTGCATACTATATATACAAAAGTCTACGTTTGCATACCATATTCTTCTGCTACTTCTTCTATGATCTCCTCCATAAGACCCACCCTGGCCGTCAAGAGTCCAATCAACTGCCAGCCGACAAAACCACAAGCAACAAAAAAAAGATAACAGGCCCGAGCCGCGGATTGAACGCGGGACCTCGCGCAATATTGCTCAGGTTTTGAATACCCTAAGCGCGAATCATACCACTAGACCACCCGGGCTGTTGTTGTGATAGGTCCACTGATTCATGCTCTATAAGCCTAGATAATTACCCAGCCCTTATATATCGCAATGCAAATCGTGATCAACTCTAACTTAGCGTTGGCCTAATTGTCACCCTGGCAGGTATAAAGATACATGAGTATTTCCTGCTCTTTGGAATGAATATCACGCATGACATTGGTTTGTTGGGTAGTTAAGAAAAATAACCGATTTATTTTTCGTGGGTTCATTCTAGTAAATATATATCTAACACATCAACCAACAGTGTCGCTGAAATTTGAAGCAGGCCAACAATTGTCTAAATATTCCAGTGTCGAGTTTTTATCGAGCACAAGTAGATATTGAATATAATACCATGATCTGCCTGGCACCAAGCTATTTATCCTCATGTCTACTTCCTAGGGCCCAGAAACGGACTGTCAGACAAGTGGACATTTCATTAACAAAATTCACACCTGGTCTGTCACAATTAATACGAATTCATGGTAAAAAAAATCCAACACTGAGTTAATATGACTCTCTAGTTACACACTAAAACCCATCCTCATTCATAGATGGCTTCATACTCATTCCCTCTAGGAAGCACATATAAGGGGAAAAAAATGTACTTCTACTGTACAAGATGGATCACTGGCAATACAGACATTACATATTCTAGACTCTTGTAATTTTATATATTAGGCTCCATCCTAACAGTAAAGCCATGGCCTCTATTTTCATTGCGCGCCGAGTTGAACCGGCTCAACTACACTACCACGAGGACGAGGGAAACCAGCGAGAGCAGTCCCGTGATTGGCCTAGACCTCTTACCCAACATGCCACTGTTTTCTGTTGGGGTGCTGGTCAAACGAGTTGTGTTGGTAGCTCCAACAGTCGTGTTGTTCGAATTCTGTCTTGTAGGCTTAGGTCGAAGACAAGTGAGCGTCGCATTTGGGGTCTGCCTGCTGTCTTTGTCTGCCGATGGGCTGTAACCCCACACATCAACCACAATATAAGTTCTCGCCGCAGCGGCTTTGTATGCCGAAAAATCGCCGGGGTTGTGATACCCTGTCCCCATTCTCCAGTCCCATGGATGCTGCACATCGACAGCTTCAACTTTTGCGAATTCACCATCCGACATAGAATCTGCGTCAAGTCCTGCATTTTGGTTCACCCATTCAGTTAGAGTATACTTGAGATCCGGTCGGAAACAGATACCTACCGATGACATCCATTCGAGCAATTCCAAACGTATCCCTGCATGACCGAGGAATAGGGTCAAATCCAAGACCAGAGCAAGGAACCTCAGGAGTGACATTCATCCAGTCTTTGGTCAGGCTCGACTTCATATCAGAAACACACTCCGAGCCCAGGAAATCACAGGCGTTGTCAAATGGATCAGATGGCTTTGGCTTTGTGCCAACAAATATATGGCGACAGATGTACCATGACGGGTCCATGGCCTTAGGATGGGTGCCATCGCTCTGCCTCATAGATTTGGGAATACTGTATGTCAAAGATGTCAAAGCCGTGGTAGCATTCTCAACCACATCCTCAGGAATTGGCACTTCGTATGTGACACGCACGTGGGCCTCAAAGCCAGAGATGGCTGACCCTGGGAAAGGCTTTGTCCAGTCATACCCGGTGAAAGTAGCTTCGTCGGTTAAATTGGGATTTTTGTAATTTGCTTGAACATCCGAAAAGGGAATCACAATCACATTGCTCGAGTTCATAAAGTACTCATCGTTGTCAATGTAAATAGGAGAGGTGGTAAGGTTTTTTATTGCATGGACAGGGTTTGTGTATAACCAAGTCAAAAGCAAAGTAGCCAACGAGGCGCTATTGTAATGGATCATAGGTAGTGAGTAGCGGCAGTTATTTTGTCAAATGAGCGAGAAGTGAAGTCTTCTCGACTTCTATCACAGCTAAGCGTAAGTATTTGAGGTAGATACCATGAAAGCCCAGTCAAACGATTTGTTATTTTACTCGCGCGTAGAATCGCCTAATATAACCAAGCCACGCAGGGTAACATCGGCTACAGGCCCCCTAGCCCGCCCAGGCGTGAACCCCGACATATTTCGCTAATGCCATTTTAGACAATGAGAGGGCGCCACTAGGTAAATAACTTGCTAGTACTACGGATCCAACAAAATCTCGTCATTTTAGCTCACCATTTCCCTTTACTACTGCGTTTAAATTGGATCCCTTATATATTCGTGCAACATCTTTCATCTGCGTTGGAGCGTATTGAGAATCCCTTACATTCTTGGCCCTACGCTAGTCAACCTTACCAATGAGATGAGATTCTATTTCAATTTTAAGAACCTTCTAAAAAAGCTACTGCCTAGTCTATCAATAATCTCATCTTTGAGGTGTGCGATTGCCCATAGCTCTAGCCAACTTTATTGTTTGCACGGAATCTCCGTAGGCGTTCGACAGCAAGATCCGCCATAATCATAACATATGAGGTCGCCGCGAGGAGCATGTGAGCTAATAGGTCATACGTGTCACACTTGGCAAACAAAATAACTTCTTTCCAGCGAGTTCACCGATGCCAAGAATCGCCCGAAAGTATGCGAAGCCTTTGAGGCAGTGCTGGAAGACGAAATCATGCTAAAAAGGAACAGGGACAGACTTCTCCACACTTCTCCACAATAGAAACAGACCACATACAGTTTGTATAATGCCCTTATAGGAGCAGCCTGAACTTCTGGCCGAAGATCAGCCAGAAGCTTTGCATAAAAAAACCTGTAGTTTAGATCTGCCTCAGAGTGAGCTGCTAAGGGCGAACCGTCTTATAAGCATAAAACGCAGGGAGCTGTGAAGCATCTAGTGTATGCTCCTTTGAAAAGGATGTACATATGATATTCTTCAAGTACAGCACATAGCCCATTCCTCCCAACGAATCTGCTCCGCGGAGGCATTCGTTTTTAACGCTGTTTCCACCAAAACTACCCAGAAAAGTAGAACAGAGCAAGTCTATGAGACACACACACACACACACACACACAGATGTACTCCGTGGCTATTGACAAGTCCACAATTTATGTTTGCTATTCAAAATTTAGATGCATATTTCATCTAAGTTCCAACACTTGATAATGCTAAAGGAGAAATGAAGATTAAATCACAATCATTAATGCAAATTGCATGGCTTAAGGTCATTTTCCACGGGCCAATGTTATCCGCCTTGTTGGTATCAGTCAGAAAATCTCAAGATGAATCCAAGATGACTGCATATGTACAGTCTCCGTCAGTTATGGAAAGATTTACTGGGACTTGCGCTCATCGCTAGTCTCTGCTGCCACAAAGGCACCACGTAGCTCCTTTGCCGCCTCCCACAACACCCAAAGAGGAATGAAAACCCAGAGTGTGTTGAAAAAGAACAAGTATAACCAAAGGTAGACGGGGTCTTCAGTAGCCAACTGTGGGCTTCCCGTCAGCCACTCCGGTGCAAAGGTCATAAATCCACCGTACAACTCTGCCGTAGCAAGTGCAGTTGCGACAAACCACAGAGTCGCTTTGGCACCACCACGAGACTTGGCACTGATCTTCTCATTGGACGACCGGCACAGGAGATAGCAGATGTAAATCGCAGCTGGGCCACCGAGAAAGACAGTCAACAGTTCCAGCGAAACGACAGTCAAATCAGCGCCAGCCCAGCGGTGGTCCGCCTTCGCGTATTCCTGCCACAGACGCGATGTAGGTCTGGTTCCATATGCAGCTCCGTATAAACGTGTTGGATCGTTGAGGAAGTAGGGCTCTGCGGCCTGGACCCCGGCTGCGACGGTGGTGTAGCTGAAGAAACACTCGTAGAGGAAGGAACCCTCCATGAAGATGTGGGTGAGGGCATCGTAGGCGTGCCAGAAGAAGAGAATGCGATTGCGTGTCTTATTGGCTGGAACAAGGGAAGTGCTTAGGAGGTAGGCAATTGGCATCAGAGAGAGGGAAATGGCGATACAGAGGACTGTCGGGACGTCGAGGGTAAAAGACGCGGTGGATGACATGTTGGAGCTTAGTTGGAGGTCAAGCGCGGCAGATGCGCAGGGGGTATGTGTGGACTGGTGAGCTTGAAGATGCCTCTAGCTGACTGAATGGACACCTTTTATGTGAGGTTCATGCTTTGCAGCAGCAATTGAGAGCTGGGTGAGGTGTTTCGCAAACAGAAACAATTAGGGGGGTGAGACCAACATTATTCGTCGCCTGAGGCAGAAAGTGGGTCTGAGATAATGAGAAGCTGAGGGCAAACACTGTACGGAGTAGGAAGCTATATTTGACTCCAGGAGCTTTCATTTGTGCAACTTGAGAGGCAGTGTAGCAGAAGCCTTTGCAGTAGGAAATTGTGTTTGAATGTCTTTTGATTTCCTACATTGGGCTACTATTGAGTTACCCTGACAGCAGAGTGCGGGGGAATGTGTGGATGGCTTCAACACGTCCCACCTCACCAGGTCCGACCTGGGGCGACTGACATGTGGCAAACCCAGTATAATAAATATTCTGTTCAGAATCTAGCCTCCTCTTAGGCTGTCGAATGCTGGTCACTCAGTACTTTTGCCGGGAGCCACCATATGTGCGATCTTTCAAAGCTTCTTTGTTTCCCTGCAGGAAACACAACCCAGTGGCGTGCTATCAAAGAAGAGTAGGCATTGGGAACGCAATTTACATTCTCCACTGGTGTTCATTCATGGTTCTGCTGCATGCTGACCAATAATTACACAGCCACCTGGCATATTTGCTGTGTGAATGGGTGACTCGAAAAAAGAAAGCCAACTGTTGCTGGGTGGAATCTTTGAGGTTGAATCATTTCTGGATTTTTTATTTACTGAAAACTCTTGGCAGGTCTTACATCATCGAGAATGTCTCTTTCAAAGCTCTTGCTGTGATGGTCGAATGATCGTCGGGCTTGCTTTTCAAGTAACGCTTTGTTATATTCTACTTACCACCGCTAGTGTAGGCCGCTTGAAAGGCATTCTGTCCTCCCAGTTGTAACGATCATGGTTGTGAGGAGAACTGATATTGATACACTCTCTCAAGTGTTCCCTCCGAGACCTTGCCAATATCTTGTTCCATTCCAAACATGTCTTCAAATATCGGAATCGTCGATATCCCGGCTCTTACCAAGGTGACATGGGACCTATACAATCAGTGCAATCGTATGGCAAATGATGCTCCGAATGGGTTCAAGAAGCTAGTGACCGAGCTGGGCATGTTGCAAGGCACACTGCGAACCTTTGGGGATGGAATATCCCTCTTAGAAAAGATGGACGAGGACCGAAAACCTACTCTCCAAAGATCTCTCACTGCTTGTTGGGCAACACTACAGCGTCTGAAAGATATCCTTGTCCGGTTCAAAGGCTCTGAGACAAGCGATGGAAAGGGTTTGTGGCAAAGGATCAAATGGGCGACACAGCGGACTCAGATTGAGGATATCAGATCTAAGATCATGGTACATACCTGCAATCTCAGCCTATGCTTAAGCACAATTGGGAAGTAGGTGTCAAATATTACCTGCATGTCTCAAGTATGCTCACAGTCTTATTATTCTAGTACCTCGCTTGCCCGCATAGAGAGAACAATGGCCCTAGCAATGAAGGAGGATGAGCAGATCGTTCTCAGCACCGAAGCTTCACCTGTCCGGGACACAGACTCCGTTGTATCACCGATGAGCCCGGAATTAGTGGAGCTACCGGCGAATAACGAAGAAGACTGTGAAGTGGACATAATTCACGAAGTTCGAGCCCGAATGTCAGAGCTGGCTAATAATAGGAGCTCTGTCGGAAGTAGCAGCAAGCTCAAGCGCACTTCCATGTCTTCTGGGTCGGCAGTCACTGGGTCCGATCTGTCACTTTTGGATGAGACCTCTCCGACTTCTTGGTTGTCATTGAAAACTTCGGCACCCCCACCTCCAACGAGTCAAAGAAGCCATATCCGAAGGCGCAGTGAACAGCTTCTCTACGGTGGCTCCATCGACAGTCGGGCTCTTGATGATGAAATATGGCCAAATGACCATAATCCGGAGGCCCCACTTGGCTTTAACCACAGTAGGGCCTACTCCGATGCGAGTTATTCCCATAGCAACGTTATGGAGGCGATCTCATCCGCTATGCAGCAGCTACTTGATGCCAGAAACCAGGAACACCCCTCGAGGCCAGTTCGATTTGAGCCGCAAAACCAATTACACAGGCCTTCTGATGAAATATTGAAAGTATTCGAGGAGTCGGTTGATGCCGGGTTGCATATGGGGACACTAACTACAAGTGACTGGCTTCGGGTGGCAACTTGGTGGTTATTGAAGGTGAACTATTTCTGTATAGCTGTGTGAACGATGAACTAATAATTCTTCAAGGCACGCGCGACATTGGCAAATTGCAACAGGCATATTTATGTCAGTGCCAGGGGCAGCCTCAGTCCGTCCATGGAATCGAGATCAACCAGCAACCAAGCCTATCTTGACCTCCTCAAGACTTCATATATTCTATACGATGTTGTGTTAGGAGATGAAGCCTTAACTCAGTTTCTGATTGATGAAGATCGAAAGTCAATTGTCGAACTCTCTGAAGTAAGTTTCTGCGCTTATAGATGTCAAAATTTGTGGCTAACTTGATCCAGAGTATGAACGAAGAGCTTTCCCAATATACCTCCATTGATATACCAGAGCCATCGAGTCTACACACTCAAAGCCTTGCTATCTGGGAAACCATGCAACCAGAGGAGAGCTTAGAAAGCGGCGTGGATCTAGATCATGATTTGGAAAACCTGCGCTGGATCGCCGTGGATCAAGAAGATGCAGGCAGCGAACAAGAGAAGGTCCTCTACCGCACATTTGTCAACGCCGGTATAGGAGGTAAAAAGTCCCGCATGCGCACTAAAGGTGCTCCATACATGCTTTTACTGGCAACGCGAGAAGGCGAAAGCGAGCCGATAATTGTTCTCTGCAACCAAACTGGTAGTTTCTGCCTTGAGCGAAATTGTAAGTGGTAATTTCAAAAAATATTCCTTCATGCAGCTGACAGGTGATAGTAACACTGGACGACCTACCGCCTCTTGTTCAATTATCCAATTCCTTATTGACTGGTTTCCCTGGCGCCCGAATCTCAGAGCCCGTTCCCTTCAAATTCGAGGAGACGAGCGTTTCTATCTCATTTCAATTTGAAGGCGACCTCGGGCATTTTATCAGCATCCCAAAGGCTTATTTCGATGCTGTAGGCCAAAGAGAACCAGTTGACTCAAGCCAATTTACTGAAAGTGTCATTTTCAAGAGCTCCGTCGATGTGTTTGAGCAGTTAAACACGCCAACAATGAAATCAATGAACCCACCGGTGGTGGTTAAATCCTGTGAGGTGCGCATCCTCGAACGGTCTTTCGGGGAGGCTTGGCGGTCCATCCGACGTCTGGTGATCTCTTCGTCTATCGCTGAAAAGGCACCAAAGACTATGGAACTCTTCATGCCTCTTAGTAAAGTTCAGATCAATCGAAGAGAGGCATCTCGCCAGTTGCTCCTGCAGTGGTCTGATACCTGCCAGGTAAGATCTGATAAAACTGATGGCAACTACAACACTCTACACTCCTATGTGTACGATGACACCGCGCCGAATATTGGTGCTGGTCTTCAATTTCGTACACACCAAGGGGCAGAAGATTTTGAAAAAGCTGTTCTAGAACTCAACCTCCGCTCGAGATTTTCCTGGTCACATCCCAGTACTTCCGGTCTCATCTACGATGTAGTCGATGCTGGTACGGAGCACAAACAATACAAGGCAGTGCTGGTATTCCGAAGTCGAGAACTATGGCGATATTCAGAATTATATTTCATCTACCGCGATGCCGACTATACATACGATCACACCTCTATGAGCATTCGATTCCCCCGCATCTACTGTACCGATTATGTATCAACTCACGTTGATCAACTGTACCACCCAGAAGCCCCGGTCACATTCTCCCATTGTGACAAGAAGACAAGCCAAGCAACCATCGAGTTCGGCGATGACATTACAGCTCGCTCGTTCCTAAGCTCCCTCTCCCCCCTGTACGACCTTCTATACTCCCGGCGCATCCAGTCCCTATCCACGAAAAGCAATCCGCTCTTTGGGTTTCAGAAACTCGGCAAAGGCACCGCCGAAGCCCAGCTTTGGCGCCGGGGGAAAACATTCCAGCTCGCTGCACGGTGGGACGACTCCTTGCCAGATAAGTGGATTACCATGGGTGTTCCGTCAGAATTTATTGATCCATCGAAAGAAACTACCCGTGTCACCTTTCCCCGTCTTCCATACTCGCGTGGCATGACGCTAGATATGATGAATGTTCTGGCTCGGTGCCCTAATAACTCCAATGCCAAGACCAAAGAAGGGGCAATATCGATTGCTTTCCAAACGAGTCAAGGTTATTAACCCCGGTTTTTGATTTCATACTTTCTTTCTATATGCTAACCTATATCCGAACGAATTATAGACCGAGAGGAGTTTCTGGCTGTCTTACAAGGGCAGCAACTGCCGAAATTCATATAGAAGTCTCTCATTTGTTGAATTGGCTTACTGTTCACTTTCCCTTTTCTCTTGAGGGATCAGATTCCTTTTCCCACGAGATCCCCTTTGCTCATGTTAATTAGTCAAGTCGAAAAAAAGCCCTGTCCCCCAGCTCAGCTCTCTATCATTTGTACAAAGGTTCTAATTCAGTCAAGTCAATGGTTAGATCTCTTACTCTCTCATTCATTTTATCTTTGCTTTGTACAAGGATCTGCATATAATTCAACCACATATCACAAGGACTAACCATAATTTAACGAATTGTAGGTGGTGTTATTGGGTTTACACAAACTCCCGCGGAGTTTATTGGTCTCAAAGGATTCAAACAAAAAAAGACGCCGTAGCTCGCAGCATATTCTTCCCTCTCCAGTGACTGATGCTTCCTTGCTTGCCCATATTCTATAGTCGATCATCTCGCAGTCACTGGGCCAGCAGTTTCGTATCAACGACTTTCCCAAAACTGTGCATCGATAGCCACCAACCGATTGAAAAGTTGGTTCCGCGACCTCATGCCAGTGAGATGGTAAGACTGGCCAAGCTCATCCCCACTAATGACCATCCCATCAGCCGCTTCTTTACTCCCGGCCGTCAGCTCGACAATCAACTTTCCCTTCCACCCCAGTCCCTCTGTCTTCTTCAACTCCTTGATCTCAGTAACAGGGATCTGGAATAGAACGGATCCCTTCTTGCGACTTTCAATGCGCAGATCATCTAGCCCGGCGGACTGATATGTAGTGAAATACAAGATAGGGGGCTCCTTTGAAGAATCGATAACGGCTGCACCCCTCTTTCGTTCAAACTTTGCATCGAACTTCAAGGGTCCGAAAGGCGTTGTGGCAAAGTGTTGATTTTGCAGCATCCCGATCAAATTCTTGGTATGTGCCGACCCTGCAATGGCCATAGCGCGGTCGAATGCGATATGACCCTTGATTGCTGTTGCAATTGTGCGACGGAAGAATTTGAGGAGCCTGAATACGAATTTCCTCTTCGGTGGCTTTGTTTCAGGGAGAGAGGTAGTAGAACTCGTCGATTGGAGATCCATGGAGGAGCTCTGTTTAGTGAGGTCTGTGGAACTCGCTGCCTGTGACTTTTTGCGGCGGATGGGCCACATAGGCTCGTTGTCATCGGAGGAGGGGGGAGGTGGTAGTGGTGAAGAATTGATCTCGCCAATTCGGAGGAGGGTCAAAGTGAGTTGTGCGTTTGTGGGAACGCCTGCCAAAAGTGTCCTAGATCTGGGTAAGCAAAACAATGCACAGGCTAGGATCAGAGTCACCATACTTCTGCAAATCAAGTTGATCTTTCCAGTTTGGTACTTTTCTGTTCAGTAGATTCAAAGTGTAGGTGAAAATTGGATCACCAAAGAAGCCCAGTCCGAGTGTAAACCCAACAAGTTTGATGATCCAGTAACTAGATGTAAATGGCATAATAACTGACACTAATGTAAAGATACTTGCAAGGCGTAGTCTAGATGTTACCAAAAAGAACGGCGGCGTCGGAGAAAGGATGCTGTTATAAGGTGAGCAATAACTTTCCAGATCCTCGAGCGATGTACCAACTTAGCAAATTTCTCATAAATATCAGTAATATCGCTCAAGATGCGCATTACATTATCAGTCGCGTGCGAAACTTTCTTCTTCATGGGTTTCTTAGTTTTATCTTCGGGGGAATCACCGGTTGGGCTTTCTGCCGCAGCCGCTGCAGATTCTAAGCTGTCCGTGATAGCAGGTCTATCTGGAGCTTCTTCAGTAACAGTCTGGCCATACTTCGCAGCTGCACTCTCCATGGCAACAGTAGCAAAACTGTCGACCAGATTCTTAGCCTCTTGTTCAGCAGCTTCACCCTTGTGGTTCTCTGGGGCACCCGTGAGGCTATCCTCAGATTCAACCTGCCCTTCAGCAGGACTGCCCCCGCTTGGGCCTTTCGTCTTGACGTGAGCAGGGAATAGTAATAGCCGGACAGGCGGAACCATTATCAAGGCAACGACAAGACCCAAAATGGCTGGGATGAGCATATCCACGGCCCAGGCAATAAAGTAACCCTGGAAAACATTAATACCTCGCACAGAAATCTAGCTTACGGTCCACATACCGCGCAGAAGATTGTCGTCCGAACCGGTTCCTTCCATGATCGCAGACGATTGATATGGCGGAAAAATTCAACCACCCCGACAACCACCGAAGTGTAAAACCTCTCAAGTGTCATGCGCAATTTCTCGGGCGGAAACCGTTCATTTTCGGTGCGGTTGAGATCCAAGGTCTGAGAAGCTGTATCATGAACTGCTTTCACATGGTAGATTTGCTGGTCACATGTCAGCGGTTGTTCTTGATACTGGACACCAGGCTAACCTTGTTAAATCGTCGGATCAGCATCCATAGATCTTCATTGGACAGACCCTGGGCAAGAGTCTCCTCTACTGTCCGCGACGAGGCTTTCCATTGGGTGCTTGGGGGTGGTTTCGGATTCAGCGACTGGAGGGGGCCAATCTCCTCTGAGCCTGGAGTGAGTTCGTAACTCTCATCATCAAACTCCCCTGGCACTTCGGATTCATTGCTCATCTTCTGTGGTTATTTTCGATATAACCGCGTTGAGGAGAGAGCCTTGGGAGCTTGGTAGTGCCGAGAGACTTGGGCCACTCCGAGTTCAAAGTGTGGGGATTGACGTCATTGGCTATTTTTGGCGAAGGGATCCGCGGATCCTCTCAGGGGAACTATCAAAGGTTGTTGTCGTTGTCTTTGCTTCCTATACCCTCTGCACTTTTTTTGATACTATCTTGATATAATCATAGTTCCTTGATTTATACCCTATGATGCACAACAATCATGCCTTGGAAAGAAAGGGTAGACCCTGCATGGTGGAGCTCGTTCCTGCATCAAGTCACCTTACACAATCGACAAAGTCCTTACGCTCTCATTTCAGGTTGAAGATAGTTGGATTTAATTCGCTCAATATATAGCAGTCATGCAAGAGTTTATTCATTCCGCGCTCACATTCTCCGTCTGTAGGATTTCCATGAATTCCACTAAATTCTTCTCCGCAGCAATCGACCACGGCGTCTGTCCATCCGCATTGGACTGGTGCACCAGCTCTGGAGCCTTTTCCACGAACAACGACATTGTCCGTTTGATTTCAACCGACATAAAGCGATCATGGGCGCAGTTCAGGTCGGCTAGGTGGTGCAATACGTTATTATTCTCATGATCGACTGCTAACAGATCTGCTCCACGTTCATATAGGGTCATCGCACGGGTCGGATCGCCTTCTTTCCAGGTCGCTCGTCCAAGACTTCCACCGCGCAGTGAATACAGCGGAACCGTGCAGGCATACCAATCAGTTCCGGTGCTACAGCTCGCGGCTGCCAACAGCAGCGTCCGCCCTGTGGGGTCGCGTCGTTCGAGGTCGAGGTCGGGCATTTCCAGCCATGGTTGGATGATTCCTCCACAGGCGAAGATATCATGTAAGATGATTTGGTCATCATCGAAAGGCAGGAATGGATCAGCCCCGCGTTCCAGCAAAAAGCGAATCATTTTGCAGGCGTGATCGCGGCTGTTGGATTCGTTGAATGGAAGCATCGAGATATAATGGAGAGGATGTAAGATAAACGTGTGGTCACTCGCAGCCTTTTGAAGACGGTGCGTGTGCCAATGTCCCTGCGCGCTAGATAGCACCGTCTTGTTGCAGTCGAGGTCCATCTCTAGGAGAGCCGAGACTACGTCAGTATTGAAGCTATAAAGCGCAGTGAATAGTTCCATAGGATGGCCCTGAGACGGATATGCTCCATGATCAATCAATAGTTGGAACAGTTTCGTATCATGTGCCGACATGGCCAGCGGAGTATAGCCACATGTCGCGGCGATATTGGGATCGGCACCGCCCTCAAGCAAAATCCGGGTGATTTCATACTGGCGGTGGCCGCCCAGCTCTCCCCGTGAAACCGCGTTGCATAAAGGCGTCTTTCCCTGATCATTTCGCGCATTGGGATCTGCCCCATGTTGCAGCAGATACCGAATTGCTGGTTCATGCCACCAATGTGTGCCTTGAGCAAGTTGATGAAGAATAGTGTCACCTGGCTTGTATTGCCGGTCCAGAGCATCACTTGTTTGATAGTAGGCTTTAGGTATATGAACCATACCAGTTTCATATTTGATGTTAACATTTGCATTAAACTTTTCGACCATGACCTGGATGACATCCAGGTTGGGAAGTTTACGCTGAGCGGCTGTCAAAAGAGGCGGAGTCAGCTTCTGACCTAGATAGTTGACACCTCCATCGTTGACCCAGTTGCCAGGTATTGCACCGCCAACACGGGCAAAAAGGTCCGAGAATCCCCATCTTGCGAAAGTCATCATGATGGCTGACATGGGAAATTTTCCTTCGATGACACCAGCGTTTTTGGACAAAGCTTCTGCGACCTCATGGTGGTGACCAGCTAGAACCATTGAGAGCACATCACTCTCGGAGATATGATCTTTGAACTTTTTCTGGAAGAGGTCTGGGATGTGCTGAGAACGCAACAAACAACGCTCTTCACCAAGTGAGTAGTGTTGATCTAAGCCCATTTCTTGTGATTGCCTGTCCAGTTCCACGGCCATTTCCTCATTGTCTTCAAAAACTGCATGAAATAAAGGGCCACTAGAACGTCGGCTGTCGCTTGCAAGAGCTCCATGAGATGCCATTGCTTGTACGATTCGTCCAATTCCGATTGTTGCATTCTCGGATGTGACTTCTCCTTTCCATCCTATTTTCCTGTGATTGTCACGCCGTTTTTGGATCCGGGATGTGGGCTGTGTCGGCCGGCTGGTGTCGTTTGCTAGAATCCCTGCCGCGGAGAGCGTATTGAAAAGGTTTTCTTGATCATCAGCCCCTGGCCAGAGCTGGTCTTCCGCAATGGACTCAGCACATGCATCTAGAGGGGTGCGGTTGTGCTTGTCCTTGATATTCACATCTGCTCCATGTGCAAGGAGGAGATTCAACGTCTCCAGTCTACCAGAGCGACAAGCCACATGTAAGGGTGTTCTCCCATCAGATGAGCATGCATTGACCATTGAGTTTAGCCCTTGAGCGTCAAAGTGGTCCAATAAAAGCCCAACGACGTTACTTTGACGAGCAGTTGCTGCGATATGCAGAAGATTGCGCCCGTCCTTTGTGCAAACAGTCGCATCAGCCCCTCGGGCGATCAATCTGCCAACCAGGAGCTCCGATACCGAGGCGGCAAGGTGGATGGGTCGAATTCCCTGATGATCACTTGTGTTCAGAGAGGCATGAAGACCCGCATCTAGAAGCAGGTCTATTGCACATTTGCCGCCCTCTGCAGACGCTGCGAAGAAATGATCTGATGCCTTGCTACATAGCATGTGTAGAGGCGTGCGACCTTGGAAGTTGGTAACATTCGGAGAAATCCCCATTTTGATGAGTCTGATCAGAGTTAAAACAGCAGTTTCTTCTTGAAAGGTAGCAATACTGGCTGCGAGGTGGTGCAATAAGGTGTCCCCTTTGTAATTGGTCAATTTCGGGTCAGCTCCAAGAGAGAGCAGAGAGTCCAGCGTGTCAGAATTAAGAGTGTAAGGTTCGATCAGATACCAAAGTAACCCATTGCCTTCGAAATCTTGTGCATTGATATTAGCTCCACGGCTGATAAGGTAGGGGATCACATCATGATATCTCCCAGAGTTGCGCATTGTACGTGTGAGAAGCGTACAACCGCGATAGTCTCTTGCCTCGAGATCAGCACCGGCTGCGCAGAGGATGTCTAGTACCTCTTCGAGCCCAAACTGAACAGGCCCATCAGCCTTGTGAATAGGCTGTTCCCCTTCATGATTTCTCTGGTTCGGGTCTAATCCGAGCTTCAGAAGTTCCTTAAGGGTTTTGCTCCCAACTCGATGTTTCTCAACAGCGATGTGAAGAAGCGTATTGCCTCTCCCATCGATAATCGACCAATTTGACACAAAGGGTTGAAACAGGGAGAGGTCATCCAGATCACACCCAGCTACATACGCATGTAGGGGAGTATAACCATCTTCATCGCGAGTAATGTCCAGCCGAGCTCCATGCGCCATGAGACTCTTGAACCACTCTGGATGCTTCAAGGGTTTATGGAGGAAATGCGCAGGCGTACCTCCCCGATCCTCTGCAATGTTCGGATCTGCTCCATGTTGTAAGAGGAACGGAATGAGCGGGATTTCGTTGTGGGCGGAGAGCAGCAGCGCGGTGTTTCCATGGGCATCTTGCGCATTGATATCGCACCCAGCATCTAGAAGCAACTGCGCCAGCTCTTCATAGCAGGGTGGCTCTTTCAATGCGTGATGGGGGCATCTATTGTCCACCACCCCGTGGAGCGGTGTAAACGCCGCAGGTTTGTCTCGTCGATTCTTGGATTTGATGCTAATGTCAGCTCCATGCTGAAGCAAAAGTCTCACTATCTCCAAGTCGACCCGTGCTGCAGCCAGGAATAGAGGGGTATCCCCATCCGTTGTCGCGTTGACATCACATTTTCCAGTCTCGATGAGAGCCCGGACAGTGCTAATTTTGCCATTTTGGCAAGATCGACATAGAGCGGCGGCCAGATCGACAGGGTCTGTAGTCATAGCCAATTGGCGCACTTGATCCAAATCTTCGGCATCAACTGCTGCGCGGAGCGGCGATGGGGACGATTCTAGCTCAGACTCCTTGTCGTCCGGGAATAAACCTGGAATTTTACCCCGGAGAGAAGATAGAATGTCCATGACAGTTTATCAACAGTGGAAATGGTCTACCAACAGTCAGAAATGGCGAACGGCCGGCTTTAAGTATTGCATCCGTTACCACCCTTAGGCCCATCTAGGCTCCCGTGGTTAAGACCACACCATCCATCCTGGCCAGTGGACTCTGGCTATACCAAACCAGGCAATTCTGCCTGGGTATCGTTCTCTATGGCTTGCCTAAGGTTGTTTCTATGACAACCCATGTTTTTTTGTGAGGCCTCAGCATCACTGGTATTTCTCGAATGAGCATACCTGCCCATCCCCAATGGTTTCAACCTTAGCCAGAGAGTCCTAATTATGAGTCAGCAAAGCAACGTAGATCACGTGCATGCGTATACTTTGTGGCCTACTAATTGTACATGTAGATGATGAAGTGCATGTATCCATGGATGTTTAGTCCTAACCTCTCATTGATGCGGAAAATTGGTTTACATGATTGGTGTAGATTTTACCCCAATGTAGTTCAACGCTATACCCAGATATGCCATCTAGAGGCTTTTGGCGATCAGAAAACCTTAGAATGTATTTAACAGACAATCCCTTTGATGAAGCTTTTTTCTATACTAATATACCACTGCGCTTTGCGTGGTTCATTCATACTATCTTAGCTATTAACAATTACTCTGCTCACTAGTCTGTTACCTTTCACTCGATATCTTCTTCCATAAGCAAGAAGGCCAAGGCGATACCTGAATACAAGTAAAAGTCAATGGTCGGTTGAAGAAAGAATTCTTACCCACACAGACCCCTGGCTGCGGAACCAGGAATCAGAACAACGTTTCACAAACATGCTGATGCAAAGAAAAAAAAAAGCATTGAGAATAATACTCAGAAGCAAAAAAGAAATCTCTCCCTCGGGGAATCGAACCCCGGTCTCCCGCGCTTATCGGTGTTAATGACAAGCGGAAATCATCACCACTAGACCAAGGAAGATGTGATAGCCGAGTTACTGCTCGACCACTTGGCTTGTTGATGTGAATTTGAGCACTTTTTTGCTAGATAAATAAACCTAAAGTGCTGGAAATAATGTACAGATCGTTTATTGGTAAAAACATCTATCCAGTTCTAAGCCGTGATACTAGAAGACTATCTAAACTCATTAATTCTAATATATGTTAAGCTTACGTATGGACTACTGTTCTTCTTGCACAAGGGAGTGGTTTATAATAAATATCTCTCATTGACTCAATCGTAACTGAAGATCGCAGCATAGCCTGTATTGTTCGCAGAGGGTTGGGAAGAACAAAAGCCAGCATAAGATGAGATAGGAAAGATCCAAGGTTGATCACAAACGGCAAAATAATCAGATACCGAAATTGCTTAGAAGCGACCGTTGGCATTCTGAGCCCCAAAGGGCGCATGAATCAATAGTGAGTTGAGGCCACACAGACAATGAACCAAGGCGTGCATGGCAGCGGGGAAGTGTCTTTCGACACCCGCTTGAAGTCAGACTCGTTTAGAGCAGACGACCTTGGAAGACAGAGATCTTCAAATCACGGTAGACTATAGTTTGGTTCTGGCCGGGAGGTCGGGATGGGGTTCATCGCACAATGTATGTTGTAAACCGGAGGGTAAACAGAACAGTGTAGATCTGAGAGAAATTTCACATGTTGAGAGGATTCGAAATTTTGAATGACCCATCATTCAGCTCTCTTTGCGAAACTTTTCAAGACCATCGCGAACAGTTTCGCGAACACTGAAGCCGTTGAATAGCCAGTCATTTGAGTGACGGCCGTAATGGTTGACTGTTCCACTGTAGCGTTTGTAGTCGTCACTATTCTTGCGGGTTGGAGTAGAAGCAGAAGCACGCTTCAGGAAGTCGTACTTGGGAGACTGGGGCGAAGACATGGTGGAAGACATTTGGATTGGACTGGTCGCAGTCAAGCCTTGGTCCGGGAAGTATGAAGTCTCTGGGTTGCTCCGTGGGATATCTTGAGGCTGGGACACCGAGTTTGGATGGTTCTTGGGGATTTCGATTGGAGCCGGAGACTTGGACTGGAAGATCTTCGAAGACAGCGGGTTGGAGAGTCTTGACTGTTTCTTCTGAGAGCACTGACTAGTGTGCGAGGAGGTGGAGGCAGTGGACCTTTGGGACAATGATCTTTTGGGATAGGTGTTAGATTGAGTGTGCATTACTGGAAGAGTTGTAAAGTAGAATATGAAAGATAGAACCAGAGCAGCAGAATGAGTTTATTTATGTTGAGACATTTCCCCTCAAACAATTTCCCACACCTTGTGATCGTCGGGGGTCCCGTAGGGCACACCAACCAGAATGCAGGATGGAACAGGTATGATGCAGTCAAATGCGGACAAAGGAACGCCCAAGGGATCCCGTCAGAGAGACATAACCAATCAGCTATGTCGGACCTGTCTGGGCGATGGAGTGATTCATGTGTTAACCAACAGGAGGCTATAGGGCAAGTCCGAAGGTCCACTGGTAAGGTTTAGGGTGATTGTTGACGTTGTCGGTGAGATTTGCAGGTTTGGAGCAGCCAAGTGCCCTATCGCCCGTCCTTCAGCCAATCACCAAATGAATCTGCCTGAGAGCCTCAGTCTCCCGCTTCATTGACCCCGCATATTCACCGCGACTTGACTCCGTATGTTGAACTGTGCTTACTCTCTCCACTCCCACACTTGACTTGCCACGTCTGCATTTGTATACTTTCGGTCCGAGTCTGCGTCAACGCAAGTACTCGGTTTCCCAGTTACACCAGTCTCCAAATCAACTCTCGGCAAGCGTGACTTGTTTTGACACGCCCGAGTGGGTCGGGCTCATATGGGATCAACACGGAATACGAAGCCTTGGGGGACCAGCCCTACGTGTGCTCCCACTTGCATCCTCTCCCCAATCATCTTCATCTATGTCCCCGTGTTTTCATTCTAGCGTCATTCTAGAATTCCGTGCTAACCGAGGGACTCGGCGCCAATGTGAAAGTGAGTCACTTGGCCCCCACGAGACCGTCAGCCAAGATACACACGGCTCAAAATGAGGTTGGCCTTGTACTGAAGGCACGGTTCCGAATCTGACTGAGTCGAGGATATTTGTGGTCAGAGAATCCCATCTGCAAAACCTTTTGCTTTTTCCACTCAATACTCCGGATTCGACTGCAATTGGAGTTGTCTCCCAAATGCTCGGTAAATATTAAACAGGGATGATCATTCACTTTTCTGATTACTATGTCATAATTAATCAAATTTCCGACGGGCGCTATACCACTGGGCCAATTCCATGGTTAACTACTTCCGGTGCACTTGTTTCACTTTCATCCAGGCGGTTTGACGCACACTGCTTACTGGAACTGACTGCGACCAATCCGCTACGCATATGTCTGCAAGCTAATGTTTTCTTAATCTCTCCTAGTGCTGATGGAATATGCACAATGTCGTTTCGCTGAGGTGGTACCATGTGCATAAGAATCGTTGGCCCATTATGCAAGTCTAGGCCCATTATGACATGCCTAAGCATACACCTAAGCATTGGGGAGTTTGATGATCTGAACATCCGTTGGCACACTTAGTAGTGATATAGTTTCTCCTCTTTGATCAAAATGTGAGAAGCATCCTATGAAGTACAGACAAGGGGGAAAAATTGCCTCTATATTTTAGGCTCCGACCGACATGCTTTTCCAAATGAAGAGTCCTCCAAATCTCCCCGTCTCCCCAAATCTCCCCCTTGGCAGGCACATGGCAAGGATCTACCGAGATCCATGGGAGTTTCTTCAACAATTGATCATTGCGGGGTAGCCACAGCAACGAATCACAACACCGATGGAGACAAAATCTGGCAACATAAAATGAAATGGATTCTACCCCTTTCACAGTCGAGCACACAAAATGGCATTTTCAAGATTGGGAGTGAAGTTAGCCTTGGCGTTTGTGATTTGGATCACCCTGGCCACTGCCAAATCTTGTGAAAATACACCTACCTCGCGAGATTGCTGGGGAGAGTACAGTTCTTCAACCGATTACTCGCATGTCACTCCGGATACGGGTGTTACCAGAGAGGCAAGAATGATTGCAGATCTATACGAATAGTCCCTTAGCTTACACTGAACCAAGTAGTACTGGCTTTCTGCACAAAACACGACCCTTGCCCCGGACGGATATGAGCGACAGGTGCTAGTCTTCAATGGCACCTCCCCGGGTCCCCTGATCGAGGCAAACTGGGGTGATATGCTAGTTATCCACGTTACAAATGATCTGACAGACAATGGGTATGGAATTATGAACAACGACCAAAGTCTTGAAGTCTAATTCCCCTAGAACTGCTGTTCATTGGCATGGCATCAGACAACAGGGATCAAACCAATATGACGGTATGCATTGAACCTTAATGACAATGTTGTGTAGCATATTCTGACCTTGGAGATAGGGGTCCCCGGAGTGACTCAATGTCCCATTGCCCCAGGGGACACCATGACCTACAAATTCCGCGCAGCTCAATACGGAACCTCGTGGTACCATTCCCACTGGAGCTTGCAACTCGCAGACGGGATGTACGGACCACTGATTATCCATGGACCTGCAACTGCCAATTACGACGTTGACCTAGGCCCTATTTTCATGTCGGACTGGTTCCACCAGAGTGTATTTATCACATGGGCGGAAAGTGCCATGTATGGAGGTTTCCCCGTGCGACCAAGCCCGAATCCACCAACCGGTTTACTAAATGGAACGAACACATATCCCTGCGACAAATCAGATGATGCAGCCTGTCTGGGAACAGGGAAACGCTCAGAGACCGTTGTCCAGAAGGGCAAGAAATATCGTCTCCGACTGCTCGACGCCCAGACAGATGGGTGGATGAAATTCTCTATCGACGGGCACAAACTCACAGTCATTGCAGCTGACTTGGTTCCGATCGTGCCTTATCAGACCGATAGTGTTATCCTCACTTCGGGTCAACGGTATGACGTTGTATTCGAGGCGAACCAAGACATTGATAATTATTGGATGCGCGCGACATACCAGACTGCATGCAATGGGCTTGCGATCGATAGAAATGATATCAAAGGCATTCTTCGCTATGAAGGTGCCAACCAGGACGCAGAACCGACAACAAAGACATCGCCGTCAATCACGAATTCCTGTGGGGATGAGCCATATGCTAGTCTGACACCATACGTGAAGAAGGATGTAGGCGAAGCTGACAGCAAGAAGAACCTGAACATTGGATGGTTCTATGAGACTGATCTCGTCTTTCACTGGGCGATCAACACCAAGGCATTGGAGATTGATTGGCAGCGACCGACTGACCTTCTGATCTACCGCAATGAGTCGGTCTTTCCAACCGATTATAATGTCTATGAGATCCCCGCGGATAAGTCTGTCAGTATATCGAGGCCTCACTTTCCATGGTAAATTCCGCTAATGAGATGGCTTCAGTGGACATATTGGGTCATACAAGATTTGGGCTTCGTCAACGCATATCATCCCTTCCATCTCCATGGGCATGATTTCCATATCTTAGCTCAAGGGTTTGGCTTGTACACCCCTCTCACCAAATTGAACCGCAAGAACCCGCCTCGGCGAGATACAGCCACAATGGCAGGTTCTGGATATCTCGTCATTGCATTCGAGAACGATAATCCGGGGTAAGCATGGAATTTGATCTTTCCCCTCTATCAAAAAAAAAAGAAAAGAAAAGAAATTACCTAACTAACATGGTTTTAGATCCTGGCTTATGCATTGTCACATTGCCTGGCATGCGAGTCAAAGCTTAGCGCTCCAGTTTGTCGAGGGCCAGTCGGAGATACCGAAGTTGGTGGACTCTGTTTCGCCTGAATTCGAATCCACCTGTGCCAAGTGGGAGTCTTATTACAAGAACTCTAAGTACAAGCAGGATGATTCGGGTATTTGAGCTTGCATGTATAAAGTACGGTGATATGAGGGGGGACGCCTTGTCATTATATCCACGGACTACGTACATGTATTTATGAGGTTCTATCTCTGAGGCGAGCAGTGAACACAAGACAGAAAATAGGGCATGACAGTTAGCCAGGAACCCTCTGATTGACGCCTTTATATCCGATATAGTATGATGTTGGATAGAAACATCCCAGAACAATTTACCATGAAGGTTTACCTAACCCGGGGGAACTTGTCTGAGATATATTTATCAGGAGACATGGAAGGGAAGAGGGGAGAGGCGCCAGAGTTATAGCATATTCTGGACACTATTGCGATGATCAGATAGTAGCTTTTTTTTCAGCTACATGCTACATATCTTGTAGGTACTTGGTCCAACAGGATTACGAGTACGACTGACCTTCATGTTATGGTGTAGGTATGGATAATCACAGCTTCAGACTACATGTACATAAGGTAGGTTGTAAGTCTCAGAATGAAAATTCCAACACTGATGCGTGCCTCTTCTTTCATATTTGCTTTCATCATTTGGAATCATAATCGAAACCATTTTCATTCCACAATCCGGTTCTTTTTAGGGGTTATCAAAGTGACTCGTCAGAACTCACTATAAAAAACGAACAACTAAAGACAAATTATAATGCAAAGCCAAAAATCCAAAAAAAAGGAAACATAGGTCAAATCACTCTTCATGTTCCTGAAGCGTCCACAGTGTAGCACTAGGCTTCCTCCACGCACGCGGTTGCTCAGAATGACACCTCCGATGCCGTCTCTCAGCCATGACTCTAGCCGCACTACCCCCCGGCCCAACCAGCCTCCCATCCAAGCCCGAGATATCACCCCGCTGAACCAAAGCCCCGGGTACCCAACTACGCCTCATATACGCATCCCCAGCTCCCATATCCGAAGGCACAACAAACAACGAACGAGATTTACTCAAGGGTGGCCGACGCGTCAACCGACGCAACAAACTCCGATAAGCATTCCTCTGCCCAGACCCCGAGAGTGTAATTTGCTCATTCCGTTCTCTGGACGATCGGAACCAAAGCCGTGTCATTCGTCTTGGTTGGCGAGTCAGTTCTGGCATGCCCATATCGTCACAGAGCAACTCGTCTGAGACTAACGGAGGCACAGCTTGCGTGAAGGACCCTGAGATGTAGGTTGCGGGGCTGTTGTCGGGTTTCGATACGTGTATCTCTAGGCCGCGTGGCTCACGCATGCACAGCTCTGAGCCGCAGTGGGGCCATGTGTGGTGTCTTCTGTGGTAGCGGGGAGGCATAGCGAGGGGAAATTGTTAGAAGGATGGTGTTCGAATTGTGTTTGTTGTAGGATTTATCCTGTGTCCATGATGTTGGAGGTATTTTTCTTGTTCGTGGTGGACGATGGAAGTCAGAGAATCAACAGGGGTATAGAATTCTTTTGGCGGGAAATAAAGACTATAAAGTAGTCTTGCGATAGTATGTTACCTGCACATGTAGAGCTGTTTATTGCCCGGCGGCCTGCCCGGGTGACTGCCCGGGTGAAAACCCATCTCAGGGCGAAGATGACCCAGGTGCATATAAATTAGAATGCCGGGCCCTGAGATCCAGAATTCAGGTTTTGCGAAATAACAGATCAGCGAGGAAACTCAGGCGAGAAGGAGTAAAAGCAAAGATAGAACGAAAACCCTGCGCAAGTGCCCCTGTGAGAAGCCGCTTTTTGCGTCATTTGCGGTGATCGCAAATGATTCTGCGTCTTGAACATGTACCTCGACCCTTGTCGGGCGATCTTCAGGGTCATAGTGACCTTTCAGCCTGAGCTGGTCAAAAGGGCAGCATGCAGGTCCCATGACAGCCGGTCTGACTTGGAAGCTTCATGACTCAATCAATGTGTGTACAACATATTTGCAGAGAGCGAAGAATCCGAAATTAGATTCTTGATGACTATCCTCTGAGTGACTAATGATCTAACCTGAAACAGAATGATGCCTGGGAAGACTGATTCAAGAAAAACACAGTTCGGCTAAGTCATATGTACAATCTGTATTGGGTGTGATGCATGTTTGAGTATAAGTACTCGCTACTTTCTGGTCTCAGAGGCGAGATCAAGAAATGTCCAAAGACCTACAGCGTACCATCATATGCAGTTCTGAATCGTTGATTAGAAATTGGCAATTCAATTTCCACCTTCTACCCCGCTACCCGTAAGATCGACTAACACCAAGTTGGAAAGATTGCAACATATTGCGGTTGCGTAAGGTATATGCAACCAAAATGGATAGCCATTAATTTATAGACTGCCGCTCACTATCATGTTAGTCTAATATGCCTCATAGGAGTCACAAAGCCCTAAAAGATCCAGACATATAGCCTGGACATCCCAAATGCGTACTTTGTAAACGCCATTCGCCAGTCAAATGTGATTGGATCATGTGGCTTTTCGCCGTTGATCGTCTTGTTTTCTCAGATCCAGCGAGGTGTGTCAATCAATCGTTTCTTGAGATGGCTCTCAACACCAGATATGGATTTGCCCCGCTTTTGTGTGGTCTGCTGTATATTCTACGCGAGGCTCATAAACATCTTCAGCCGTATACCTACGCCACCAGGCCCCATCTGTAGATTAAATTGCATATGGTCTGCTCTTTCCAAAAAGAGCATAGCCCAAGTACCCCATCACAACGAAGTAATTAATATATAGCATCGGGGTTTTTTTTCTACGAGCAAGTCATAAGGATTATTCCATTTCGCCTAGAATTGTATTTAACTAGAGGTAGAACCTTCTAGGTCAATTATTTGACACCGCACACCTGTCGGACTGGACAACATATATCCATGCAGCGGGAAGATACATGTCTCCTTGGCTACAGGGGTCATGGAGATAGAGCTGCAGCAAATTGTACTCCGGAGAGAGAAAAAAATATGGATGTTCGGGATTTCTAGTTCGGGGTCTCCGTTATCCCCGGAGCTGGGCTGTAACAGGGGAGGCAAATCCCGAGTCATGCAAACTGAAAGATGATCAAGAGTTGTTCTGGATGCTTGATGTTCCCTGTAGCTAGATTAAAATGTCTGCAGAAACTGCCATCTGGCCTTGTTTCGGTTAGGGTTTGCCGTCATTGGGGGGAGATTGGGGGGAAATTCACCCGGATTAGAGAACGAGCGACGCTAAATGGAGGGTGGCAAAAAAAAGGGAAGGATAAATTCTCCGAAAAGTGGATATCTAATTGAATTGACTAGAGGACTCGACTATTTTCCATACTTGTTTCAAAACAAACATGTTATTTGTTACTCATCCCGCCATGACACTTGAAATATGTAACGATGAAGAACAGTATGAGAAAGATTTGAATATCCAAAAAGCAAAAAACGCCAGTAATTCCACAGAGAGACGAATGGAAAAAAAAGCCGAGAATGCAATATCCCCGGTCACGCGCGCTGCCAAGCAGCAATGTCAGTGGAGGAGATATCCAAGTTTTCCGCAGTAAGCTGTTGGAGCCGTGCGACCTGAGTGGGAGCTAGAGTTTTGGAGCGTCAGCAGCAGTCCTAAACGGGAGAGGCAGCGGGGTTAAGCATTGGCCCTAAAAAGAGAGCTATAGTTGCAAAAGAGGGGCAGTGGAACATGGCACGGAAAAGAAGACAAGTGGGTGAAAGAAACACGGAACAGAGGAGAAAATACGAGCAATTGAAAGAAAACCGGGAAAAGGGATTGACCCACTTGGCCGTTGGGCAGCTGCACCGGCGTGCACATTGATGACCGTCGAGTCCACATACTCCTTTGTCACGACGCCGTTCACTGAAGCTGCGCTGAGCATGACTCGCAGGCGGAACTTGCCTGGCTGAGAGATGGTGAGCGGACCAAGCTTCGCATATCCGCTCATTGTATTGCCAGCTCGACTGCGCACGCTTGCTGTGAGACTGCCGCTTAGACCGGCAGCGGCAGCTGTGTTGGCTTCGTTGCGAAGGGAGGCGCTCACAACGAGGTGTTGTACATTCTGAGCTGGTGTACCGATTGTTTTCACGGCGAGAACTACTGGCATCGTAAAGGGGAGACCGGGTGGGGCAGCTGCTGGGGGTGTGATATCGAAAGACAGAGTGAATTCACGACCAGCCATCGTGTTTATTGTCGGGTGAGTTGGCGATTTGGAAAAAGACGTCGCGCTGGATCAGCTTTTGATAGGAGGCTTTTAGAGCGAGGATCTGTTTCAATCCAACCAGGAAGTATTGGGCGGGAAGTATAAGCTTGGAATTGAAAAGGCAGCCAATCAGTGTTTCGAGTAAGAAAGACAAGACAAGCAGGAAGTACAATGCGATGAATGGATTGTGATAAAGAGAATAAAAACTTGGATTTTGAGAATGTTGAGATGAGATTGTCTCAAGAATCGAGATGATAATGACCTTCATATACCTCACGGGATGCGCCTAGAATCAAATTCAGACATAGTTGTGACCCATACCCTCAATTAGGTGTTAAGCCAGGATGAGGGTCGAGGGTAAAGTCGCCACCGTCTAGAAGTACGTGATTAGCTCCAGTGATGGTCGGTGACCCGGTTCCTGGGAAAGCTAAGGCAGCCATGATGCCCGCAAAAGCCACATTTGTGATCTCAATAAGAAGCATGTCCCTTTGGCGTACTGCAAGATCCTTGCAGCAGCACGTTCCGGCAACAAGGATGCAAACAGTGGGGCGAATAATTGAATAGTTCGTTACTGTTTGGACCGCTTGATGGGGACGTGTCCTAGCAGCAAATCGGTGTTGGAGCAGGAACAGGATCTGGGCGATCGAATCTGCGCTGCAAGATCTGAAGCTAGTGTCATGATCGACTCCAAAGTTTCTCGAGACAGGGGTCTCCACTCTAATTTGTACAACATAAGCATTTGATTTGATCCTTTTTTGCGCCGATCTAGATAGCCCTGAGTTTCTCCGGAAAGATCTGACAAATCTGACAGGGAATCGGCTTGGCATGCACAGCAAACGTTCATGCGGAAGGTTGGGATTTGTGAATGGCAGCACCAGACCTCAAGGCCATGGGTGGTGACCTGGAGGTCTTCTTTTCAATAGTTCCGTGCACGGATCAAGTAGCGGGGTCAGGCCCAACATTGCTCGGTCACTATCCATTGCTCGATGTCTCCTCATTTGGCAGCTGGTATTAGCCAAGCGGCAGCTGTCATGGTTGACCACTTCCTCTGAGATGTGGCGCACACTAGCATGCAAGCATCTCATCATGGTCGTGGTAATTCCGCTACCAAGGTGTCCATCGTGACTAAATCTAGTTGAGTCAAGATTTTCGAATCGGATCAAGGGAGAATATCAGACCGCAATGTCCCAATTTGCAGGATTTCTACCCCTTCAAGCAGGAGCTGCAAGCCACACCCTAACGGTGGATTGTGGCGTCCATGGAGTCGGGTGGACACCATGTGAACCACTTGCACACAGACATATTCCATTGCATCCTCTGAAATCACATTTGGTGATTCAAGGATTCTCTTTCCTTTTCCGACGTCTAATGAAAAATTTCCTTCGTACAATGATGCTGCCTAAAGATTTTGAAGAACATGGAGTAGAGCGCGGGCTCGCTAGCCACAGTTGTGACGATGTGCATCTTCAGCCTCACTAGGCCGAGACTCGTCTATGTTTAGCGCCGGATGTTCTTGTGTTCTGTGCACCAGGGAAGCTTTGGAGTTTGAGATGGACCCCACAAGGGAAAAGCTGCAATCAAGATTCATGTGTGGGACTCTTCCATCTTGCCTTAAGGCTGGGCTATCCTTTCCGCCGATCTTATCAATAATTTGAACAAGTTGACGCGCCGCCGCACTGACCGAGAAAGCAGAAAACCTGGAAACGCAATGGTTTTGATATTCAGAGGTCCGGGGACCTCCTTGCAAAGTTGGGCAGCATATTGTGATGCAAGTATCTGCATAATCAAGCGGATTTCAATCTGAAGTGACGCACTTACGAGACAGGCTTTCGGCGCCGAATCTGACCAGAAGAGAAAGATCACCATCTCGGTACCATATTGAAAGCATGTAGCAGAAGAAGAGGTGGATCTCTCAACGAATATGCGGAGCCTGAAGCCCAACAAAACGCAAAATAAAGTCACATCTCAGTTTTGAGATCCAAATATTTACACAGCCACAACATCAGCCGCAGGTGGCTCGTGCGTGGCTGATTTGTGGCAGGATCAGCAAGGAGTGGCTAGAATTATGTGGCTTTAGATGGGGTCCTTTCCTGATTGGGGTTTTGAATTTTGACGGACAGTTCCCCGAGCCAGTCGGACCGCTGATCAATTAATAGGTCTGAGATCCATTTTTCCGATTCGCAGGAAAAAGCATATGAGAATTGTATCCGAGGTGTTCATGTGAAAGAGCTGTGGGAACCTAGTGCTAGCTTGATAAGTCATTTTGATATCAGAACTATGGAAAATCTATCGCTGTGATCATCGATTTTGCCACTGGAAACCACTGACAAATCTTCAGACTCTACGGAATATATAACACTGAAAAGGCGGTAAATGCCCAATTCTACAGTTGGGCTGTTTCGTGTTCCGGAACATCTACATGATAGTATGTTGATCCACGCATTGCAATTGAGGTCTAACTATTAGTGGAACCATTTGAACGCGTAGTAGTAAGAATAAACGGCTACAACAAGAAGAGGGTACATCACATAGGCAAGAGGTCCTGACTTATGGAACATTGCCATTCGGACACCAACCTTCTCCACGACTGATCGAGGAGACCCTTCAGTAAAGAGAAACCACTGCATTAGGTCCCGTGTCAGCTCTGCGGTCCTTCTTGCACGCAGAAACAAGTCCTTTTCGAATGCCTTGATCTCAACCGGAAGGACAGACCGTGGGTCAGGGGAACTAGATGCCTTGATAATAGCATGAGACAACATGAGTGCATCTTGCATACCCAAGTTGACACCTTCACCGGCAAAAGGCGTCATGACATGAGCTGCATCTCCAATCAACGTCACACCTGGGCGATTGCTCCATTCCCACCCAACGGGAAGCATGAACAAAGACCTGAAAATCGGCTCCTCACCGCGACGCACCAAGTCAAGCAATTGCGAGTCCCAATCCTTGTACCTTTGAAGAGTCGCCGCCCTCACGGCTTCGATGTCATTTTTGTCGTAGCTTGTCTCCTCCATCCAGTTTTCTGGCTGCACGCACCAGATAGACACATTCAGACTTCCATCGCCAAGCTGCTGGCTCATGATTGTCTTTCCATCAGAGTATGCAAATACCGAGCCACGATTCGTAAGTTTGTAGCACTCTGGTGCTGTATTCTTTGCGTTTGGAATCGTGAAGCTAATACCACCAACACCGGAGTAAAGAGGGAGCTGAGCCGAAGACAACATGCGAGTCTTACTCCATGCACCATCAGCGCCAACAACAAGGTCGAATCCACTCTCTGAACTTCCTCCCGCGAAGATCAAATTATGATTTTCATCGATTGAGCTCAGGTGAAAGCCCCATCGTATTATTCCTTCAGGGATAGAGTCAAGGAGCATTTCCCGGAGAGAGCGACGGTCAATCTCTGGGCGTCCACGAGAGGAGCCTTCCTCTGATCCAGGGAGATTGACATATTTGACGAGCTTCTTATCACAGATTATGAAAGCCTCTCCGTCAAAACGGGCGCGTTTTAAGAAATCGTCGTACAAGCCTGCAGCTTTTAAAGCGGCGATTCCTGTATCAGGATGCAAGTCTAGGGTTCCACCTTGCCCACGGGCGTGCCGAGAACTTTCTGTCTCATACACGACTACTTCAATACTCGGGTGATTGAGCAGTAGGCGGGCGAGTGTGAGTCCGACTGGACCTGCACCCACAATAGCGATTCGGATGCGAGACATGAGAGAAATGGGCCTAATAATACATTACACAAAACTAAACCTCTGGGCGTCACTGCGACTTTAGTATACAGAGAGCCACTCTTAGCCCACAAAGACAATTCACTATACGTCCATCTGACCGTTGATTCAATTTAAAAAGGGGAGAGCATGGGGGTATGATTGGATGTTCGTATAGCTGACTGCATTGACTGCTACCTAGATAGTTTCGATGGTCTGACATTTTGCGCTAGCACGTATTCACTGCCCCGAAGGATTAGCTTTTTCACCTAGAAGGCTTCAGTATATCTGCACTGGCCTATGATAATAGGATTTCTAGCGAAGCCTTGAACTTTGGTTGTTCATTAGGCAGGTAGAGAGGGGGACATGCTATTCCCAATCAAGTTCATCCGCGAGCTCGGTGTTCGAGGCCTTCGGAGATAAACAATGTCAATGCGAATCGCGAATATCGGAGCCTGTTAAGAGGGTGCATTCCTTCTCGTTTCAGTTTCATTGAGAGCTTCCCATAGAAGTATCTTGCCTGAAACATATCATCACGAGCTACCTTGGATTTCCGTAAATATGTGGGAGCTCAATGACTCAATTTGGAACCAAAGTGTTCAGTATGCTTTAGTTTGAATGTGAACTGAGCAGAAGATCTCTGGACAATACCTATGACCTCTCCAAACGTAATTGTTATGCGTACATGCATACTTGAAGGAATCGTAGATATAAGCATAGAAGTTGGGAATATTAGGGAAGTCCCGTCCGTGACTTGTTGCTTCCTTACCAGCTTAACCTCCGCCCCCGGCCCATTGCGAGAAGACAGCCTGGAGCACTTCTGAGGTATATCCTTACTGATGAACGGATAGTATGCTCAGGCTTCCACTATATGGCGCCTTTGCGTACTCGACAAAGTCACTCTCTTGGACCAGGTCCCCCTCATCACCCCAAACGACCACCGAACATTCCAGTCAAAGTCGAGAAGTCGATTGACCCAAAAGTATTCGGCGAGCTCCTAGCCGGAACTGTGGCGATATTTATACTTGCAGTTTTGTTTTGGAAAATTGGGCAGTTCGTCAGAAGATTCAACCGAGACAAGGTGTTGAGAGCAGGCAAAGACGTCCATACCCGATACGCTCGCACATGGTATGGCTGGGTCACGCGATCAACTCATGAGCGGAACAAGAAGGTAGTCCATGACTTCTTGACTCGAATCTGGGATTCATTGGCGTGGAAATCAACCCAGGATGATTATACATGGATATGGTGGGACCCAGGCGACGTGCAAAGGCAGAAGCGACGCCGACAGCTAAGAGGACTTCGTTGGTTACCGGATTGCTTCAAGAGCTATGATGATTTCCCCACTGCAGATGAGATATGGAATCCTTGTTCCAGACCCGAGTGTCATGGAGCGTTGAAGGATAGTACCTCCGAGTCTCAGGGACTTTCACTACCAGACACTGGGCAGTGGCCGCAAGTGGAAGAGCGCATATCGGGGACAGCCCTGCCACAACAATCTATGTCGATCAAAGCTCCACCTCCGATCACTCGTTCAATTCTAGAGGAGATTTTCAGAGACCCATTACATCCCATTGATGGAAGTTCTGATTACCAATTTCGATTCAACCAATGCGCAAATACACCGAGGCCAGTCACCCATGCCTCAATGCCCTCTCAGCATGTTCAATCTTTACCATTGCGGCAGAAGCGATTCTACGAAATTCGTGAGTCAATCCCATGGTCGCGGAGTGGGGAGAGCCAACCTATTTCATGCCAACTTCAATCTATTGTACGACGGGAGGAGTTTCAGTATGAGAAAGGAGGATCAAACTGCCCAATAAATACGGAGGACGCTCAAAAAGTTCGCCCACATGGTTATGCACGTAGATATCGTGTATGGTCAGCGAGAATGCAGATGGGGCCAAAGGGAGCAGTCTATGACAAGATCGGCGATTCATCTGGGCCTCCCGGGACGCCAAAGACTGATCTCTTGGCCAGCTATATCTCTGATCCAAGCTCTTCCTTTCGTGCTCATCTCAAGCGGCAGATGAACAACGCGGAAGGGCAGGTGCGGATCTCCGAAGATAGAACCTCTATCGCTTCCAGAATCGTCATGGGGAATCAAGTTCTGTTTTCAGATGAGCGTGAGACATATACCAAGATTATCCAATGGTATTCAGCCCCAGTAAGAAGCCGTTTGCAAGGTCAAGAGACGTTTTCAAAACCGAGGCCGACGTTATACAATGAATGGCGATCTCCACACGGTCCCAAGCGGAGTGCTCTGTCAATCCAGCAAAGAAAACGCCCGAAAACAGACGCCACTCAATTTCCTGCAGATCAGATCCAGATGAAAACTGGAGGTGACGCTGAGGTATTAAGCGACTGGGAGGTCAGAATGTTGGAAGGGTTGGATCGGAAGCTCGGGTGGCTCTTTGATGAATTCACTCCGGGCCAAAAGCCCTATCATTTTGCCTTGCTCGCGAATCACTGGTTGAACAGAGAAACATGGCTTGTATATGATCCCATATCAAGGGTTCCTACCGATGCACGCCGGGAGTGGGGAGACCCCCGGTTCAATGTCCCTTATCCACCGCCGGTTCTGAGCCCCAGACTAAAGTATCCTGTTTCTTCGCGGACACGCGCGCATACCCCTCGCATTAATTCCTGGCGGGCTGCAGTAAATAAGCAAAGGAAAATCTCCGGCATACGAGATGCCATCCGCACAATCGCACTGTATGAAGAGTCGGCCGAGGAACCGCCTGATGGCCACATTGACCCAGGCTGCTGGGCTTTGCCAAAGCCGCCGCAAGGATTCGAGATGTCCACTGCACAGAAAACCGCCTGGTATGAAGGAGGTGCTGGCTGGCAAGAGAAGCTGGATGATTGGCAAAATGTCCATCGGGGATATCGTATACACAAAGCTATCCACGAAGGACGAGTTAACCGAGACAGGATGAAAGAAGTAGCAGCTCAAGTCCACAGGTGCTATCGTTTTGCCTCAGGAAAATTGATTCCAAGCTACGATCTCGGGCAACGGAGAGCTTCCAATTTCCTCGTCTCATGATTCTTTCTCAAACCTCGAATTTTCCACACCAATCCTTGTTCGACTCATTTCCCCCTACCTATAGTCCAGCTATGTCTTCACACTCATTCGAAAACCCAGCATATTGATCATGCCGAGCGCAATACGCTCAGTACAACCATGTCTGTCTCTGCATGTCTATCATTAGAATAGCCCGGGAACTCGGTACCGAACACAAAAAAAATATATCTTGTCAAGATGCATTTGAATTGAAAGCCTGATCTAAGCGCTGGGGTAATAATGGAAGGTTGTAAGCCACCATCCTGTTTAGAGTGGCCGCGCTGCAATTCCAAAAAGCCAAAACTCCGGTAGTCCATATGTTGTTTTTCGCTCCGACAAGCCCCGCGCCGGAGTCGAGTTTCGGATGTATAGTACATGTGCGGGGAGATAATAATCCGTCTAGAAACCGGGAGGGTTGACACGCTGGCTGACACGAGTCCACTTGGGCAGCTCTGTAAGTGAACAAAGTGATTAGCCATCCCATCAAAGTAAAATAAAGCACAAACTGGCTTCCTTCTTCTCAAATAAAAGCGAATTGGGAACATACTGTGGATGCTCTTTCGGTAGCTCTTCTCCTTCTTATCGAAGAGAGTGTATTTGTCCTTCGGCAGCATTTCCTCCTCGCGAGGCATCTCCGCAAACCAGCGGTTCACAGCCTTGGAGGTCTGACCATTGCGCTCAAGAGCAGCACTGACTGTGTCCACGACGCGGTCCACGGAGCGCAGGCGCTTGCGCTGCCGGGCCTTCTGGGGGGAGGAGAGACGCCACGGGGTCTTCCTGTTGTCCGAGACAAATCGTTAGATCATGATCCTGGTGGTTGAAAAGCGGAGCTAGTATGGATAGACGCACCAGAGAAGACCACCAAATAGTGCTTGGGTTGACTTGAACATTGTTGGCTAGTGGTGCTGTCAGGGTGTAGCCGGAAGAAAATCGTGCTCGGAGTCGGAGATGTAGTTGGTCCGTGCACGGGATGTATAGAATTGGGAGCAACACATCAAGTCGTCAATCTACGGAGAACTGGCTCGAATTCCTGGGAGTTTGAAGGTAGGTTGACTCGAATATTAAGAGAATCCTTAAATTTGAGTTATGAACACTAATAGTTAGCAAGAATTGTAATATGGACTTGGTGATTTGCTGTGAATGATTACCCCAACCAAAATCATGTGATTTCAATTATCTGTTGATTTCCTAAGGCCGCGGTATTTTTCTAAGAGCTTCACTCAATTCAATTTCACCGGCATTTGGGGACAAGTCTGCGCTGTAAGCTTTTGTTAGCTTGTGCAACAGTCTTACCTTTCTTGTTCATGGATTGCGCATAGTTACATTACACTATCCATCATGGACTCGAACGCAACGGCGGAATCCCCGTCCCTCCCTTGGAGGGCACTCGCCAACACAACAATGTTTGGTGTTGCGGGTTTATGCCGAGGCTTCCTATCAGCATTGTGTCACGCAGAATGTCATGGAAAGGAAGCTTTCACGGAATTGTTAGACTCTCGACGGGACGTTTCTCAACGAACACGAGGATTAATTACAGGTAGGCAGGGACACGGCGCAGTTTACCGGACCATCGCAGTTGCTAATTTATGTTTCTGAAAATAGTATCGAACCATATCAGCGTGTACGTGCCTCCAACAGCCTGGATCAAGGCAATGCATACCACAAAATGTGAAAATGGCTGACATTGCGTCGGGGTACTAGAATGGATGACCCATTAGTTTGGGGTATTTTACCTATGCGGTTTTGGAATAAACGGTGGTCATTTGGAAGTCACGATATCTGCTACCAGACAAGGTACCTCAAATATCTATACGCATGCTTCTATCGGGTTTTTAGCTTATTTGAGATCACTACAGACCATTGTCGCTATTCTTCACCATGGGACAAGTGCTGCCGACTCACCGTTCTGCGCATTCCATATTTGGTGGCCTAGCTCAACCCGCTATGACCGAGGCTATCCGCTTGTTATCGAAGGGTCCTTTCCCTGTTGACCACCACCGCGCCCTACCGGAATACCAACGTTGGAGTCGGGAAAGCGTCTGTGTTGATCCTTTCTCGGACCTTGAAGTCGCCTACACAACTAACGGCCAGGACGCACACCTGGCACCATCGGCATACTCCTGCAACTCGAATTCGTGGGTTCATATCTTCCCCGAAGGCAAGATCCACCAGTCACCACGAAAGACTATGCGCTATTTCAAGTGGGGAATCGCCCGGCTTATCCTAGAGCCTAAGGAATGTCCAGACGTGGTTCCAATGTGGATTGAGGGTTTTGACGATGTCATGCACGAGAGCCGGGAGTTCCCACGTTTCCTCCCTCGACCGGGCAAACGGGTCAGTGTCACATTTGGCTCTAAGGTCGACTCGGATATTGAGTTCGGGGAAATGAGGTCTCGTTGGCAGAAATTGAAGACGAGAGTCGAAAAGAGCTCTCCTGAATCCCGAGATCTGCCTATTGGTGTCCTCAGTGATGCTTTATTGAACGACAAAGAAGCCGTCGAGCTGCGCAAAGAGGTCACCTTGAAGATCAGAAACCTTGTATTGGATGTTCGCCGATCGCGCGGATTGCCTGACGAGGACCCCAAGGAAGGCTTGGTAGACACCTGGCTGGAGGAGGGCCCTAAGCGTGAGGGCCACATGAAGGACGATTCCTGGGTCCGGGATATCTAAACCCTTCATTGTTGTACATAGATTGTATAGTATTGTATAGACTTGATTACGAGCAGCAGTGAGCCATAAACATAGATTCATTATCATCCGTTTCTTCATTTGCTGAATACTCAAGACCCAACGGTCAATGCAGTTTTCATATGAGAGAATGCGATCTGTAGCATATTTAGATTTAGTATCATACACACAGAAACCCAATGACAGTGCCCGTGGAGCTAAAGCGGTGACATTTATCAGGCAGTACAGAGGCGGTCAAGTATTGTATAGATCAAATCTGGGGGCGATAAGGAATCATGACGCGGGGTTGTATTTCCCTCTGTCAACATCGAAGTCCAATCGCAGATGCCTAAAAAGCACCAACAGTTTTTCGCGAAACCAGCCAGTTCAGCGCACCCTAGCCTTGCCCCGTCCGGATCTCGCCAGCATGGCGGATCTGGGGCCCGGAGCTCCACGTCAACAACGGCATCAGTCAACGATTTGATCAGTCACCTTCGACGCACGCAAATCCCCGCTCCTTCCCCCGATGACGCACCAACCTCTCGTCGTCCTCGGCGCTCTTTTACTACCCTACGCTCGGTCCATCCGTCTCTTCGGGGCCTGCTTGAGCTTCCTGAAACCGCACCGCCGCGGCCTCGCCCCGGTGCGCGGCGCACAGTGTTCGGTGTTCGTCCATCTCGACCAACTGTAGGCCCTCCGGCACCTGCAAGCTGGCTGACTGCCAATGAGGATGCAGAACGAGACCGGGAAGGTCCTAGCCGGATGCCGCCAGCCTTGGAGCAGGACATTCATCGGCTGAATCGGTTGCAGAGGCCACTCTTTCCAGATCGGAAGAGTCTAGTACATCTATTGCTCAAATCCATGGCTTTGAATTGGTCTTGGCACATTGAATACGATGGTCCATTCCTCTCTCAACTTCCAAACCATATAAAGGAACTGCTGATGAGCTATGTTGCCGTCTATACAAGAGGCTTGTCCCTATCGGGGTATACGAAGGGACTAAAACCGCTCTTTCTGACCCAAGAGGACGAGGACCAACTTGGAAAGGACAACCCAGATTTCAACGAGTCACGGGTCGTCAACGGGGATTTTCAAATTAGGCAGTTGGATTTGGGAAATGCCCTGGGAAACTGGATTACTCTGAAGCAGCTCACAAGCGAGATGAGACATTCGCAAGCTTCAGCTGCGAATATTTCGGAAACTGAGGCATCAAAGAAAGTTCCAACTTCATGGGACGAAGAAATTGACAACAATGGGGAAACTACGCCTGGCGATGATCGCCTAGCTCCATCAATCCCCAAGACTATGACCCACACCTTGCGCTTCCCTGAACTCCGTGCATTATCTTTGGCACATCCGAAGTCCAGTGCGGCAAGCTGGCCCGCTCTACTGAATCTATGTGCATACGTGCCAACCATAACCCACCTTTCACTGGCGCACTGGCCAATACCAAATAGAAACGCAAGTGCCGTTTCTACACATATTCGCGAACGTTTAGTTCGGCCTTCAACTTCGGACTCTCTTGACGACAACTGGGCCGAGGCTGCGAGTGTTCTTCGTCAGCTGTCCCGCTCGACATACTGCTTGAAATGGCTGGACCTCGAAGGCTGCGGCGAATGGCTGCCCGCCCTGAAATGGGTTGGTACGGACCCAGATGGCATACCATATAACCCTGAGAATGTGGGTCCAGAATGGAATGGATCATGGAGAGATATCGAATGGCTCGGGATCGGCCCTGGCTTTTTGGATTTGACGAAATCTGGAAATTCATCTGACATCTCATTCCATGATACCTCCGCCTCACAAACACTCTCCGCAGATTCTCTTTACGCATACCATGTCCAAAATGCGCGTGATGTGTTGAAACACATCCGACAGTTGCGGAGTGGGAAGAAATGGCTCGAAATTGAGCTCGGACTGGGACTAGAAGACATGGATACCGAAATAATCAGACCGTCGAACGGCCAAGAGTTCTCGGTCTACTTATGATAATTCGCTATGGACATCATAAAGCACATACTGTACATCACATCACTAACTGAAAAGTAGAGGCATTTTTACCAGAGATGCAAATGAAAACTATTTTTATTCATATCTGACTGTACAATGGTATCCGGATCAAACGCCCACCGATTTCAAAACTATGTGACTATTTCTTCGAGCGATTAAATGTCTTCAAAGGATCAACCTTTCCACCGGACTTTCCACGAGCACGGTTGCGGTCTCTTGCCTTGCGAATACGGTTCTGCTTTGACTTTGCGAAACCAACGTACCCGACATTCTCCTTAGAGATACCCTTGCGACCCTTAGCAGGCATCAGATATTCAGGGACATGCTTCAGGTGAGCCTGAACACGTGCGGCACGAAGCTCACCGTCATGGCGCAGCTGTCGCAGTTCATCGGGGTTTTCCTCGAAATGACGCTTCAGCTTCTCACTCTTGATCAGTTCCTGTCGGATCTCGCGTCCTCGCGCTTCTTGCACGGCAAGTCTGGTCACGGCACGGAGAGCGTCGGTCATACGGTATCGGAATGCATCGACTTGCGACATCTCGAAGTGGTAAGGCTTGACTTCGTGGCCGAGTTTGGTCTGTCGCTTGATGATCTTGGCGAGCATGGTCTCGTCGTGCTTTGTGCTGGGGATGGAGGTGGGTCTGTGCTTGCCGTGCTGCTCGGTGGGGACGACGAAGGAGAGTGCCATTCCTGCTTTGCCGGCGCGGCCGGTACGTCCGATGCGGTGGGTGTAGGATTTGGAGCTGGTGGGGAGATCGAAGTTGAGGACGCAGGCGACGTTTTGGAAATCGACGCCACGGGCAATGCTGTAGTCTTTCTCTTTGCTGGTCATCTTGCGGCGCTTTTGCGTTTGCTGCTTCTTCTCTTTTCCGCTCTCATCAACTGCCTCTTCGTCCTCGCTGCTTCCCATTTCTTCTTTCGCGTCCTCTTCCGCTGCCTCCTTGGCCTGGCGAGACTTCTTAGATTTGGCCACTCCCATTACTTCTTGCTCATCGGCGGCGATAATGATATCGTAGACACCCTTGTTGAATTCTTCGACAACGTGGATTCGGGAGTTGATGGGCAGTTCTGAGTTGAGGACACAGCTCTTGAGACCGAATTGTTCGAGGAAAAGCTTCACACGGTAGCATCGGTCCACGTCTGCCACGAAAATGATGACCTTGCCCTTGATAAGCTGTAATTTGAAAATGACGTAGGTGAGAAGGAACTTCTCGTCTTCCGCGCATCTGTGAAAGTTATATTAGCAGATGTTAAGAACCAGGCATAGCATATTGGCTTACCGGACAACAAACTGGCTGACACCAGCGCCCTTCTCTTCCTTCTCTTCCAACTTCAGAATCACGGGGTTTCGGCAGTACAGGTCCTTCAATGTATCAACCTCCGAAGTGAGTGTAGCACTCATCAGGAAGGTTTGCGCTCCCCGTGGGATGGCCTTGGAGAGAGCATTGATTTCCTCATCATATCCGTATGACAGAACCAAGTCTGCCTCGTCGATAACCAAATGCGTGATCTTGTCGAGCGACAAGGCGGAGTTGTTGACGTTGCTGTAAACTCGGGTAGGTGTCGACACAACGATATCTGGGAAATCGGCCAACATCGAGCGCTGGACTTCATCGGACACCTTCTGTGTCAGGTTGACTGAACGGATATCCTTTCCACAGAAACTGGCGAAAGACGTAATCACTTTTTGGACCTGTTCTGCAAGCTCACGGGTGGGGACAAGGATAAGAGCAGTCGTGGCTTTGGAGGAGGGGTCGGCCTGTTTTGACTGCATTAGATTCTGAGATTTCCGAAAATTTTAATCGAGGAAAGACAATACGAACAGTCTTCTGCTGGAGGATGGCTTGTAAGATCGGGAGGACATAGGCGGCGGTTTTTCCAGAGCCAGTTTTAGCACGGGCTATTTCCGTCAGCGACAATCGTTTGTACACATTCGTCAATATCCCACTCACCGAGGATATCCTTCCCTTCCAATGCGAGTGGAATCGCCTTTGACTGTACAAGAGTGGGCTTGGTGAACTTTTCTTTAATGAGGGCTTGGCGCAATCGAGGGTCAAGGTTCAGCGCTTCAAAGTCGAGTTCTTGATCCTCAGCGCCAGCGGCCTCTGGGGACGGGACATCGTTTGCATCCAGCTTGCGTTTCATTGTGATTGTGCTAGGCATTTGCTTGATCGAATCTGAAGAAGTTGAAACTTTTTTGGGAAATTTTGGCAGGCGGTGAGATTGTCACGGGCGGTGAGCTAGATACCACTTGACCATTTCGACATAACCTCTAATGCCTCAGGCAGAAGCCTTATGTCAACTGCACAATTTGGAGGGCCAATCAACGATTATGACAAGTCTGTCTGTTGTTATCCCTGGCTAGCTAGCTATTTAATGAAAGGCTGACTAATAAAACAAACAAATCAAACAATCTCAGTGGATCCTGGGCCTTGACACCTTATTGTATAACAGCATTGAAACATCCAGGACAGATCCAATATTGGAGGTGTTATGGTAGTCCATCTTATTACCCGCACAGATATACGGAGCATAGACGACCAGAGTACTTCCAAGAGCTATCCGTGTGAAGAGAGCAGTTCGCAGATCTGTTTCACGCTACGTAATATGTACACTTCGGAATCTCGAGCTCTCGATTTCATCTCAAAAATTAGACCTCAGAAAAGAGATTGATAGAAATGAATACATGTCAGGGTGATCTGTTTGATATACTAATCCCCTAGGTAGCTCAACGTATGGTATGAAGTTTCATTATGTTTTGCTGAACAAGACCGCCAAGGGGAGAAAAAAGAGAAAGACTGCTAGATGTGATGACCAAACTCAAGAAGAAAATTTTGAAAGAGACCAACCCGCGAGAAGACCGAACTATTCGGTCAACAAATCATATAGACGGATGTCGTGACAATTCGTATGAGCTAAGCCAATGGGTGCCTGGCACTGCCTGCTGTTATGCCACAAACTCACTGAGAGCATATTCTAGCAATCTCGTCTGGAAGGTACCTGTGATCTTACCAACCGAAAGAACCTTCACATTGTGCTCGACAGTGTAAATTTTACCAAAGTTCACTCGAGACATAGGATCCAGTTTCTGATCATGCGTAGAAGGTTCGACCTCTATAGGCTCCTTCACCATCCGAGGCTCGTTTGGCTTCGAATAAGGCCTATCACCTTGCATATAAACGATGGCATGCTTCTTAACGTCAATGCCGGACTTAGAAGCGCCTTGTCCGCCATAGGTAGCAATGGGTCTGGAATGATGAGTTATTCATACGTCGCCGACAGCCCTTGGACATTTGAAATTTCAACTTACATACACCAGCAGCACCTTTGCTGCTCTTTGACCACCACCATGCGACGGATGCTACTGTATATGGGCTGTTGGTATTTGCCGGTGGTAATTTTCGGGAGATTATGGCTTAGGACAGTTCCATTCGAGCCGGCATTTTCGTGCCAGAGGATCGCAAAGACCTACATAACGATTATCAGAGGAGTTGGCAAACTAAAATTGGTTTGTTCCAGGAGCCTACCTTGCCAAGTCGAAAAAAGCTTTGAGCATTGCTCTGTCTTTGATAGCCTATCGTAAACTACCGTCAGCTCATATCCAATTAATCATGAGAGAAAGGTTAATGCTTACGAGGATCCAGCGACTCACGATCACCGCCACTGCTGGCGATCGTGGATAATGGCCTCAAAAAGGAGCTTTGCTATTTGTCATCATCAGCCAATTAGTTATAAAAAGGTGGAAAAGCTCATACGCACCAAATCACTGTCATAGGCACGATGGATATTACCCAGAACAGGGTCATTGTGGTGACTTGGATTGCTAACCCCCAAGGGCGGCACCCTCTGTGAGACTGAGTGACCCTCTAAACCCAATCCTTGCAGATCTTCGTTTCTAGAACGCGGAATGGATGCATCACTTATTGATGAGGCGGTGGCTTCGCTCCGTTCGAATATACTTGGCCGCCCTGTTCTGGTATTGATTGGCCCTGGGGATGCTCCGTGGCATGATTCCTGGCCCCGTGTAGGCGAAGTCACATTGATACTAGTTCCTTGCCTTGTGCCAGTGAATATACCACTATCTACTCGATTAAAGCTGGCGGATTGCGAGGATGTAGTGGTTGAGGATCGCCGATCAAGCCCTATTCGATCGTTGACATATCGTTGGCCGTCACCGAGTGCAGCTGATTGCTGTGAGCCGGGGCGAGTTGTATAGTGGGCTGGCCTAGACGAGGAGACCTGGTGTCCATATGGATCGTTGGATCTGGGATGTGCGGGCCCAGTGGTGCTTTGGCGCGGTGTAACGCTTTTATCAAACGCATTAGCTTCTTGAAGTGTTCTCACCCGGAGAATAGAGAATAAGAGTAAACTAACTAACCTTGATACTTGATTCGGGAGTAGGGGAGTTTGGAGTCCCCCTGGCCGGTCCCATTCATTACAGAGATCTCCTTTCATCTTGGTCAGTCCCATCCGCATGGCCATATACATGGCTGCTAGGCTTACCGGCATTATTTTGGATGACCCGATACAGTCGGTTGGCTGTAGAATGATTTTGCCAAACTCCAACCGACATATTTACTTATCTGATATCCAATAATAAGATAAAAAAAAGGACCAGACAAGCAACATGGAGACTTCGAGTGTGTGTCAGTCATTTGGAGTTGTTTCCCGCTCAAATACATAACCCAGTGTCCTATGGATGCGGCTCACTCCGTCCCCAAGGTGCAAATTGATTCGGAGCACTATATGCATGGCGAGTATGCAATGAATCAAGTTGATTTGTTGTCAAGCGTTCACTCGCAGAAGAGAGAGATTTGTCTCCAGCACATGATGGGCTTCTCCCAATAGAAGGTCAGAGCGCTCCCCATGCCGAGAGGAAGTGGCTGACTCACATTAACCATCTCGTCTCCCCAGTGCATTTCATTTCTCTCGACCAACCGAAAAACAGATAAATGCCAGAAAGTGAGCCCTAATGCATCACAGGAGCTATCGGAGCAACCGCTATTGGAGCCTTTGATTTGGGCACAACCCTCCTGTGACACTTCACCCCCCCCCCCCCTTGAAGGTTGTGCCAGGGGGTTCTCCTCACTATTTTTCTGGACACCTCATCAAAAACACCAGCCCCTGATATCCTAACACCCACTGCCAACGCTCAAAGGTGTTGGTTCATAATTTCCTTCTTGTGCGAAATGTAACCGGGAAATACCGTCAAAACCTATAGAAATGGCATCCCGGCTAGGGACGTTATTGTATCGTGCAGCCCAGGTCAGTTAGCTATATCAATCTATATCGTCGTAGAGACTTATCCTAATATCACCATTACCGTGTAGTGGCTGTCCTCGAACGCCGGGACCAAAAGCAAGAGTGAAGTCAGCCCATCCACACCACAGCGACCGGACTCACAGTGCGAGGAGTTGCAAGACAATGGCAAAGAAATGACTTCCACGGCCTCTGAAACTCTGCAGCCACTGTCTCCACTTGACTCCGAGAGATCTATTCCAAGAACTACACCAACAGCGCCAATGGTTGGTTTAACTGGACCAGAAGTACAACAGAAGAGTGAAGAGACTGCTGAAGACAAGATTCCGTGCCCTGACAATGCCAATAACGACGAAGAACATGAGACTTCGCCCCAATCACCCGCAACCGATCCTCAACTTCAAATTGCCCCGGAACCAAACGAAACCAACAACGGGGATCCTATACCGCCGCCACCGCTAGAATCAACCCGGGAAACCTGCGACAAGGTGACGAAACTCATAGAGCAAGTCCTAAACGCACACAAAGATGTCTTAACCAAGCGCTATCGAATCCGAGAAATGCGATATCTGTTGCGACAAAAACGGGAAGAAGAGGGCGATGTACGGATCACCCTGCGGAGCAAGTTAAACCTCATGACCACCCAAACCATGCAAGATGATATAACCACCCTCAACGAAACCATGGACCAGCTGCAAGAAACCACAGCATCTTATTTCATCCTCGAAAGCGAATACCACAGACAGGAAAATGAACTAGCGGAGTTGGAACACGACTACGACAAACGCTTGGAAAAATTACAAACAATCCTCACGAACCAAGGCAGCTCCTTGGCCCAAATCGAAGCCCATGGCTCGGAAACCGATTCTGCAGATTACACCTCAGACTATGAAGATGATATCTCCCCCCAAAGAGCCGAATACCTCTCCCTAGTAGGCGAAGCACGCATGCTAGTCGAACGGCTCTCGGAGCTGGAAACAGAATACCTCATTCTAAATGAGCAACGCGAGCTACATGAGAATCTGGGCCATCCACTAGACAGCGCCACGATGGATTTCATCCTCCAATACCCAGCCGAGAGAGCAAGCATTGAATCTGAGCTCGAAGTCGCGCGTCAGAAAGTTGAATCGCACCCCGAGCACGCAAACTCTAGTCACATGGATGGACATGAAGATGGAGATGGAGATGAGGACGACGATGACGAAATGATCAGACAGTTCATGCCAGAGGAGCCGCTAGATCAGCGGTACGATGATCCGCTTCGGTCGACGGAGTTTGAGGATCCGTCGCCGTTCTTTGCATCTGCGCATACTCAGCCTGTCAATAAGCACTCTTTTGTAGATCGGTGGCTTCTTCATCGGTTGAGGCATTCTCGGGTTGAGATCATGCGGTTTAAGTCTGCGCCTGAACTTGTGGATTTGACGAGTCAGGGGTGGGCATCGGATAATATTAGCAAGATGGCGATGATGCTTTGGTTTCAGGATGGGGCGGCGACTGTGGAGCATGCTAGGAGTCATTCGGGTGGGTAAATTTTATGTCATGGTATTGTTTAGCATTTATGGGAGCGTTATCTATGTCTCGTCTCTGGTGAAGCAATTTTGTCTTAGATTGGGTCTCGGTTTAGCATTTTGTCTTGACACTGATAAGAAATCATCTTTCTCTTTCACATGAGGATCCGAGTTCAATCACTACACAGTAGTCTTATATCTCATGTATCCTCTATCATATAGAAAACCTTAAAAAACCTTAAAGAAGATCCGAACTATAAGGTCTTGATGGAAGGACCCACCATCCCGATTAGGAAATATATACTCGTTTGCTTCTCTCAAGGAAAAGGTCACTACCAACCCTCTGAGACGGATCCTCCCAGTGGCTGAGTGGGTAACTCGGATTAAATACTAAGTAATTGCCCCCAACGGGGTCCCGAAAGGGTTAGGGGCCGTGTTCGATCCTTCAGCTGGTGACCAAAAAAGGACTGTAAGGATTCTATCTTAGTCTGTCTCATTGTTTTTTTTTTTTTTATCATTTTGACCTTGTACATTACTTATTAGATGACTTGCTTTCCTGTAGTTATTATGTCACTCATCTATCGAGTGCTTCAAGGGGTACGAGACGCCGTATGTACGCTGTTCAAATGATTTTATATCTGCTTGTTGATGCACGCCCACGACAAACTTGTGCACATATCCCAAGATTGTAGACCTCACAAGGGTATCATCCTATCATTCTATGACTAAAGCGAAGAAATGGCCTTGACTCGAGATTTAAATCAATTCACATCGTGATACCGTTCATTATGTACATGACCCATACAATTTCCATATCCATATCCATAAGTCAATCGGCAAATGCCAAAGAAAACAAGACGCTGATCCCATAACCCAAAGAATATCAAACATTCAAAATCAAACCCCATAGATCAAGTTGGAATTTGATATATCAAAAAAAAAATACCCAAATTATGCAGTCCCAATTCAAGAGTACTGTGTCTCACCTTCGCTATCACTCAGGCTGTCACGACGACGACTCCGTCCATCCCGACGGTACCCCTTCGTCAAGCCTGGAATAGGGTGCTTGTAACTCTTGGTACCGGAATCCTCAGTATCCACATTGGAGTATTGATATTCAGAACGAGTACCCGCAGACGAGAAATCCAAGGGCTCGGTATAGTGACCCTGGGCCGCAGAGCGACGGTCCCGGTACTTCCGGGGACTGCTAGTGCGAGACGATGGAGCGGGAGGTGGAAGAGAGGATCCAACCTCGCTACGACGCTCACGGCGGCGGTTGTGACGGCGGGTGGATGGGTCGCGAACACGGCGCTCCTCGGTTGTATGACTGATGACATCCTCGCTTCCTTCCGTGAACGAAAAGCCGGAAGGCGCTCGTGACTGGCGGGCTCGACGTGGGGGGTCATAGGCAAAGTCATGGGATTGGCTCATCTCGCTCTGTTGATAGTTGGTGGGCGGGGCGGAGGTGTCATAGTCACTGCCGTGGTAGGTTCCGTCGGCTTCACGGTTCATGCCGCCAATACGGGCCGGTTTCTCTTCTCGGTATGCGCGTACGTCGGCGTCCTCTGCGCCCTCCCATTGTTCGGGCTTGTTGCGGCGGAGGAACTTCTCCTTGGCGTCTCGGAACTTCTTGCGGTGTGGTTTCTCCTCTGTCATAGTTGTTGCGGTTTCGGTATATGATCCGTCGGTGTAAGAGTAGCCATCGTCGGTGTAGTTTCTATCAACGATGCTTCCACCGCCGAGTCGTGTACTCTTGGTGGCGTTACTCAGAGTCTCTCCGTCTGGTCCTTTGCGTCGTAGAACGGTGGACTTGTAGTCGTCCCAGTCACCCTTGCGCCAGACGAACCCGCCGTTTTTGGCCCAGAAGAAAAACCAGATTGTTGCTAAGACAAACAAAAGACCAATGATGGCGAACAATGCCATCAGACCTTGCATCTTGATGCTGTGCGGGTCGACGGTGCCTTGCCCATAGGCTGGCTTTGTGTTTTTTGTTGTGGAATCATCACGGGCGAAGAAAGTGTGGGTGTTGATGTTGAGGGAAGGTGAAGCATCGAGGATGTTGTCGTTGCTAGCGTCGCGGACGTAGAGTCCGCCGACGGCAGCTGAATTGTCGGGGGAATTCCCCGTCGGCCAAAATGGAGGCATACTGAAATGAAAGTAGTCAAGAGCACACGGCTCAAGACTGAACCCACTTTTAGAGGATCAGTATATTGCACACCCTTGCGATCGAATGAGATGAGCCTACACTGAAAAGAGTGATCAGCACCAGATCTAGATATCAGTCACTGGCACGCTGGAATGTGGGCGTGGAATGTGAGACAGAAAACGTGGAAAAAGATTGAAGGCAGAATGTCCAGACAGTCGTCGGTAAGATCTGGAAGACAAAAAAAGAGGGAAACTACCAAGCCAGAGTACGATCCAGCCCGAGTTCCTTCCTAGAATTGAGGAGGTTGGAGAGGAGGCTGGGGACGATGTTTACACGGTGGTTGTCACGGGCAACTTGCTTACCTCACTCCCCCCACACGGGCTGACCACGGAACCCTAAACCTTAGTCCAGAAGTCCACCCGTGGGTCGATCTATAAAAAGACTCTAATTTTGACCTCCGTCAGATCAAAGACAAAAGGTTGAAAGAGACGGGTTGAATATTGGATCTATGATACCGAAGTACGGATTCAAGAAAAAGTTTTTCCGCTTGAAAACAAAAGCCTCAGAGGGAGCCTCTTCACGATCAAAAACCGTGATCACACACAGGCAACTTGCGGGGGTATCAAAACCAACCAACTAATCAGCAAAAAGCAGAGCAAGCAGGTACCAAGGGGCCGATGGATGAGAGAATAGACAAGAGAAGAAGGCAGACTGAAGAATCAACCGAATCAATACAGAGTCCCAAAAACAAACTACGAGCTTCAGTCCGATTGGGACAACCAAAATAGCATCATAACACATGGATAATCGTAGATATATGGCCAAGGGGGAAAAAAAGATGACCCGAAGAGACATGGCAAGTAAACAGATATGGGTATAATCTCTCTCCGCCACTCGGAGTCGCGAACAAAGTAACCAGGAGAAAGACACGGGCCCAACGACAAGAAAGGCTATACACGAAACGCTGACATAAAGGGGGGGGGAGACATCAGAAAGTAAAGCACATCAGACTTGTCATTGCAGGTCATCAGAATCGTACAATCATATCGCCATAACAGACACATCAAGGGGGTTCGTGCCCGACCATTTTGCCCAGGCACACAAAAATAGAAAAATAGAAAATGGAGACAGCGGTTGCAAATGAAATCACACACAAAAATCCTCCCAGTTTAGCGAGACCGTTGGGCAACGGTACTAGAGCTTGAGATCTCATAAACAAAGTCTGGCCCGTTCCAAAGCTGCCCAACGTGTCTCGCTGTAGGTAAAATTACCCATTGGTATTTTTTTTGGTTTTGTTCCAGCCACAAGCACCTGATCCCGAAGAAACGAAACGTATTCAAAGCAATCGAAACTTTTTTGCCAAACGACGTAGGCCAGCCAAAAACGGCTATGCTGACACAAGATGGTATCCCAACAATTATACCTAACCAAAAACGAAGAACGTAGAGTAACCGAAAAAGAGAACAAATCCACGGAATGGGGAAAATAAGATCAATGGTAGCGGGGACCTCCATAGACAGATTGGCTGTGTCGGCGATTAGATCGCTCATATCGCTCTCGCCTATCTTCTCGGGGTCGCCGCCCATCTTCAATTTCCCGACGGCCGGAGCCGCCCGTATAGTCCGAGGCAGCGCTAGCGTTACTTCCAGGCGGCTTGGAGGGCCGTGGACCGCCGATGTTCAATCGAACGGCCCCGGTATCTCCAGCACGAATGTTAATAGACTTGCCAGCAACTGCCTCCGATGTGAATCCGATTTGGAATCCGTTCAACGTGAGGGTCATGTTTTTGTCGTCTTCCTTCCGCGAGGCTGAGGCACTGCCGCCGCCGCTACTGTTAGACTGGCTGTTTTGACTGCCGCTATCGCTTCCCGGGCGACGGGCCACTTTGTTAGAGAGCAAGGCCTCCTGGGAGAGAGGCACTGGAGCTGCGGATGCTCGGCCGGAACGAACTGCCTGGTAATTTTCAGCGTCGCGCTCGCGGTCTTCGAGGTCCCCGCTGGCACTGGATGGCTCGTAGTAGTATTCAGTTGGCTTGCGCCGCCGAGAGCTGGCAACGGCCACACGAGCAGACCGTCGGTCATCCTGGTAGGACGTGGATCGACGAGGATCTCGCAGGCTGGGGGCTCTCTCGGGCAGCGGGATATCCCTGGACATCCGGCGATGTCCCCGGTCCTGAACCACCGGCAATGCGGCACCGAGCTCTCCCATGTCCAGGGGTTCCAGGTCTCTATCTGTTCTTCTGTCCCTGTCCACGCTCCGCTCCATCGCTCTGGATGGCTGACGGTGGGAAATCAGACCGGCAGAGGTATGCATCTTCCGTGGGGCGTCTGGCCTCTTAACCTGGTGAATTTGGGGGCTAACCCTGGGCTTGGGCTTTGGTCCGGGGGGCGGCATACGATAATAATCCTCATCATACTCCTGGTTTCTGGAAGAACGCTCATGGGTGTCTCGGGAGGAATAACGTTCCATTGGCTCATCTTCCATCCATGGAGGATCAAAGGCTCCGGGATCCATTGGTGGAGGAGGCGGGGCGCCATAGATGGATGAAGACCGCCGGCGGGAGGGCTCCCGCGATAAGGATCGCTCTCGTGGATAATCCGAAGGGGTGTAGTCCGCGGCTGATGGGGCGTAGTAAGAAGATGGTCCATACGGCGAGGAAGAATACTGCATGTACGCTGAGCTTGACGGTGGGGGCCCATGCTCATATCCATGCATTGACGGAGGGTACATCGGCGATGTCATGCCCGAACTCATTCCATGTGGTCCCCCGTGGAAACTCATGGGGCGTCCATTCGAGTGGTAGGTGTTGTAGGAGTTGGAGCGGCCGGGTCGACCAGGGTGACTGACGTGAATGTTCTCGATAGCACCACCGGGGTATCGAGCCGTATGTGGAGAGGAAGAGTATTCCGGGACGGGAGGCCGTGAGTAGTAATGATCCGCTGGAGTCGATTGATGATACTGGGTGCTATAGTCGTAGTAACCGTCGTGATACTGTCGAGCATGGGAGGACTCCCGTCGACGAGGCTTGGAGGACTCCCGCGGCACGTGAGCATGATGGGCAGCGCCCGGATAGGCACCTACCATCTTCTCTTCGTGCGGAGGCCGAGATCGAGTGTCTCTACGTTCTCTCGTCGAACTTTTTCTGGCGAGGTCGGAACGTTTGGGGGTGTCGGGCTTATGAGGGGTCGGGGGACTTCTTCCGTCTGGCACGGACGTGGTACTGTTGCCCGTCGCAGCGGTGCGACTAGAATAACCTGAGTCACTGGCGCCGTCGATCGGCTCCTGGAACCTTTCCGACCTGGCCCTGGAGGATAATCTGGTCGCTGAACTGGCAACGATATTGGCAGACTGCCTAGTGTCGGGTAGGATGGCGTGTTTGTCCTCGTCGTAATCTTCGACGCAGGCTGGCCGGGGGCCCTTACTGGCCATTATGTGGGCTGCCAGGCGATCGCTCGTCTAATGAGAAAAAAATAAAAAAAACGGGTTGGCCCCGTTCCGGTAGGGGCGACGTGGGTGGCTCCCACAGGGCTCCAGCGATGTCCGACTTACAGCAAGCCACTACTCCTCTTTGACGATGAGTCAGAATTGATTCCCCTCAACCCCGTGGATCTGACGAAATGGGGTTTTTGTTTTTTTCTCCCCCTCCAGTGCCCAACCCAAGCCACCTAAACAAGCAAGCGGACCTGCCGATCGCAGGCGGCGATGGCAGGCGAACGACCAGGTTCTGTCAAGCGAAGCGAGCGAGATGGTACTTTTCAGATCGCAATGTCTCCATCGAAATTGGTTGAAATGTGAGGCTAAGAACCGGGAAGCGTTGGGTCAAAGGGAAAAAATAGAAAATGACCTCTCTGGCAGCCGATGAGTGGTTGATCGCACTGCAGCTGCAGAGGTTGGGTTGAGAATTTAGGATCCTCTGCCTGACGGTCTTAGAACCCAGTGGGGGAGTGGAGTCGATGGGCAGCGATAGGAAAAAAAAAAAAACCAGCGAGGGGTCTTGATATCTATCAAGACTAGATATCTCAACTAGATATATTCAGGAGAGAAATATGAAGACACGAAAAGATGTGAGTGAACACCCGATGGCACAGGGTCAAAGGGAAAAAAAAAGGGAGAGAAAAAGTCCCTAAGTTTCACGAAGAGGCTCTCGGTACCCAACACAAAAAAAAAAAAAAAAAAAAGAAAGTGGGGGACAGCGTCATCAGTGAACTATTCATAATACCAGACAATACCAACTCTCAACTATGTATGTATATAATGTAGATTACCTCGATACCTCCATATAGATACCTGAGGTACCTGGACATCAAGGTCTTTTAAGCTCCGGGACCCGCTGGGACATCCTTGGTTTCAAATGTTGGGATCTATGGTACCTTAGGTATATGTACAAGGTATATGTACAAGGTATTGACAGGGACATCTGGACATGGACACGTATACTTCCATTTCCTGTTGACCGTCAGTATTTTGTGTTTTGTGTCTTTATTTATGTTTTTGTTTTCTCTTCCTCCATCTTCTTCTATTTTCGCTTTTCTCTTCCTTTTCGTTCCGGGATTATCGTGCTCATGGTCCTATTTCTTCCCGACGGGAACTAACGCCCAACCATCTTTGCGGCCCAATGATCGCCTCGGTGAAGGGTCTTCCCTGTTCAAAAGGCACGCAGGGAAAATTCGGTTATTGCTCGGGTGGCATTTTGGTAGAATGTTCGGGTGATTTCTGCAATGCAGCGCCTCGGGTACAATGTCAATGTATTCGGGACACGGGAAATGTCGGTGGGGATGACACCCTGCAACCAGAAACAAACCATCTCTGCACCCAGGTAACTACAGACAGACGGAGTATAAGCCTAGACGGAGTATGCAAGGCAGAAATCGCCACTGTGGAGTGAGCCACCTGGGCAGGACTTGGATCATGGAAAGGTCGAACGCTAGAAGCATCAAGAGGGACTGAGCACGGCATGGCATTCGTCAGAGGGCTCCTCGTCCATGTGGCGGGTTGTCTTTGGGCCTCGTTGCTTCTGCATATTTTCGCCGTGACTCACTCTCTCCAATGTGCGATCGGGGGAAGGTATCGGTACAAGTGGGGAGCCATAAACAGTAGCGATTAGATTGTACTCCGTAGGTCCGTACTGGTAATGAAACGAGGAGATATGACATGCAGCACGGACAATTCCTTTTCTCCCTTGCCCGAGATCTAGAGTTCGTGTCCTCACGTGCAAGAGAGGGTAGGCCATAGAAACGGATCATTCTGGAACCTGACGAGTGGAGGGTATAGTCGGGAAAGGATCACTATCCGCCTCCCAGATATATACAAATCACATTCTGATCTTCATGCGGCTCCAGTAATGCCACATTTGACGGGCACGATGGTCTTCGCATCAGGCCTGAAGATAAAAAAAATGCGATGCGCACCGGGACATATCTGAATTTGCATCACATGGGACAGCTGATAAGCTTTCCTCGCATATAAAATGAGGGCACTGATGACTTCTTGACACCCTGCTGCTCGGTGCTCCGTAGATTGGCCAATACTTCTATTAGATTGATGGAAATGTTCTCCTTCGGGTAAGAGAAAGGTCAAGGAGCGACCCCCTTGCGTCGGTCTGCAAGACGACATCACCTCGAGATTGAGGTCTTCACCGCTATTTCATGAATGCTGCCAAATGCCACTGTAGCAGTGCGAAGAGGATTTAGGTGGAATGCACTCCGTACTCTGTAATGCATACCCGGTTCCGGAGGCCCTCGAAGAGAAGGAACATGGAAGGTTCATCTACTTCGGTGTACATCGATATGACTTGCATGATCCCCTCACATCTGGTTAGTGACTTACTATTCTCTGCTAGTTCCAGATAGCCTTTTTTTTTGGCAAGAGGTTACTGTGCCCCAATTTCGGCCTTCTCGTCCAATGGCCGACTTGGCTTTTTAGTACGGCAGTAACGCAGTCAGCTGTCTCCATATTAGACTTAGAGGCGAGTGTCGGAGGGTGCTACCAAGCTTCCAGCAGACTGTTAGATTGGGTGGCTTCTCTTCAGCAGATCGGGGAATAGGTAATTCCCCATATCGGGTGAGTCTCCCCGAAGCAGTTGATTTCTAAAAGAACCGAAATTGATTAAATATACATCTAAAATAGCATCTCTAATATCTGGAGTGGTAGTCCCCCGGTCCGTCGCTGGACGCCTAAGTCTTGCGCAGATGAAGAGCAATCCATCCAAACAATCGGTACACGGCGATAATACCCACCAGAATCCCGACCCACTTCCCAGTCCGTCCAGTGGAGTACCCGTAGACCTCCAGCACCCCAGACCCGCGAATGAGACATTGATCTGCTAAGTCGGTTTCATACATACAACGACATTGGGCACCGCACGAGTAAGTCCGCTCAGCGAACTCATTGACCATCATACCCTGGAAAACGTAAGCCTATCCGGATAAAAAAAACATGTTAGTGACCAAAGGGACGAGCGATTGTGAGATTGCAGCACATCATACCTGGTAATCGATGTAGTGGAATATATATTTCCAGAACGGGTTGAGAATGGTCGGCGTAACCAAAAACCCTCCGACACTCATCCAAAGCCCATTTGCGAATGCGACAAGCGCCAAAGCGATGACAAAGTTCGGGAAGATCGCTGTCACGAAGACGACCAAAGATTCTGCAGCCACAAGGTCAAGGAATAGCCACATTACCCACGTGAAGAAGGCTTCTGCGGTTGGCTGGAAATTGGAGAGCCAATATGAGACAATAGAGAAGAGCAATGATATCAAGACTGGACTTGTTAGTAATAGTATGTCGCAGGAAACAATTGGTACATACATAGAAAGGGGAGTCCGATGAGAAAGTTCGAGACCACAAATGGCGTGGCACCATATAGTCCGTTAGCCCGCTCTTTGGTGAATGTAGCCCGGTCTTCAAGGAACGCGGGGACATATGCTACTGCCATGAACGACATGAAAGCGGAGCCGAAGAACTATACCCGTGTTAGTGTGACAAAGCAGGACGAGATGCATACAACTCACTATGGCATTGATGAACGGCTGGATGTAATCCTGGGAAGGATGGAGACGCAGCCACACTGTACCCATCATAATAGCTAATCCTGTGTCGCGTTAGCTCTTACGGTTGTATAGTTGTTTCGACGATGATGATGCATACCAAGATACATCGCGATCCGGATTCCGTATGCAATGACATCACGATAGGACTTGATAAATGAGCGATGCAGCAGAGCGGCTGTGACTGCAATCACGCCCGCTCGAGTCATGTCTCCTGAAAGCTCATTGTTGGCAAGTTTCTCTGCCGTGCCGACTCGCTCAGATACCCGTTTTGTGATTGTATGAGCCTCATTTGACTCAGTCCAAGCATCCTGAATGCCCTTGACTCGCTCTTCTGCCGATTCCTTTGAGTTGTCAAAATCAGAACTGACTATATCCAAGAGAAATTCGGCCGGGTTCGTATGCCCAGGAATTGGATGTCCAATGCCATTGAAATAACCCTCCACGGCTGGCACCGGTCCAAAATAGCATGTCTTCCCAGCTGAAAGAAGCAGCAGCTTATCAAAGAGCTGGAAGGTCGCCGTCGATGGCTGGTGGATACTCGCGATGATGATGAGCTATCACGGAAATGGTTAGCGGCGGTCAACCCCCTCATATGGCACAAACGTACATTATTGGCCCGCGCGAGCTCCTTTGCATATGAGATCACTTCGAAACTAGCAGTTGAGTCTAGACCGCTTGTTGGCTCATCCAAAAACAAGATCCTTGGATTAGTGATGAGTTGGCTAGCGACACTCACACGCCGCTTCTGACCACCACTAATGCCTTTCCGAATCGGGGTGCCAACGAGTGTGTTTGCCTGGTTCTGGATTCCAAATGCTTCCAACAGAGTCCGAATCCGGTCCATGCGCTGGCGCTTCGATACAGAGCTTTCCACAGAAGAAGCAGTCAGTATCAGGGGTATCTAAGGGTGGTGGTGGTTGGTTTTGCAACGTGACATACCTGGGCAATGAGAGATCGGCCGCGAACTTCAACGTCTCCTGCACTGTTAAGGAGCCTATTAACACATCCTCTTGCTCGACGTACGAGGTCACTTGTCGAAAGGCCCGCGAGTCAATCTGCGAATCATTCACGTAGGTTTCTCCAAGGGCCTTCGCTCCAGATGACGCGGCACGTCGAGCAAGGACATTGAGAAGTGTTGTCTTGCCACAGCCCGAAGGACCCATAAGAGCAACGAGATCCCCTGTTTAGTTAAGATCAATACCAGCGTCTTCATATACAGCACGGACTGGGATACTCACCACGCTGCACATCCCCGCTAATATCATTGATCAGATCGCGTGGCTTCTTGGTCTCCCGATCCTTGACGGTAACCGTTAAACCCTGCCAGGAGAAGTTTCGAACGGTCTGGTTCATCAGAAAGTTCCCGCTATCATTGCGTTCCAGGTCCGGGGTACTGGGACTGTCCGCGGGTGAGGAAGCGCCCATTCTGCAAGATAATGGAAACGATGGACGGTAGATACGAGAGAATTAGAATCCCGCCGAAGCGAGTCCAGGCTCGCGGGCTTTTATAATTTCAATCACATCCATATCACGCGGGGATCACATTGTCAAGCATGGTACAGCAGCCCGAGGTCCCCGATGAGGCTGTAGAAAATTAGGGCTGGCCTCCGAGCTGACATAAGAGGTTTGATGGTCCCCGATCCCGGGGACGCCGGTCTCCAATAGTCAATGGACCCTACGGGCCGTGGAGAAAAGCCATGCTTACACAATGGGCTCAGCTACCTAGACCTAGGAAGGCAAACTGAAGACGATGGCGCTTGTCTAGTTCCCGTGAGGCTTGTATACGAGCGCGTAGAGCCCGATCTCGGGAAAGGTTTCACGTCTTTGTCCAACAAATCCTTCTTTGAGAAAAAGGTACGTAAGAATCAGAAAGTCTGAGCATCATAACGATAAATAAACATGCCATTTTATTTGCCCCGCTCTTGGCGCCTGAATGCAACTAAAATAAAAGGTATACGAGAGACACTACATCCATTGTAGCCTTTGAAGAGAACAAAGCGAAAACATCACGCGGAAATGTGATCTAAGTTGAGCAAATGAGCCATTTTTACATACTAGATGCAACAAGTTAGTGGAATTGTTCTTTTTTCTCGCTCAACGAGTACGGGAAATACTAACCGCTCAACAGGGCTGAGACCAAGAACCCGCATGCCGTTGTTCAGAACCTGGCGAGCAGAGGCATACAGTGCCATACGCGCCTGCTTGACATCAGGCTCGCTACCGATGACCTTGAGAACGTCGTAGCTAGAGCTCAACATATGTGTCATGCGGAACAGATAGCTGAGAACAGTGATAGGCTCAAGAGTCTTGGCGGTGTTCAGAAGCACATCGGGCCACTGAGCCAGCAGACGAACAAGGTCGACAGCATGCTGCTCGGTCAGAAGATCGAAGTTGGCGTTAACCAGTTCGTTGACATCCAGCTCGGACTTGCGGGTCATCGAGCACAGACGGGCGTGGGCGTACTGCAGGTATGGGCCGGTGTCACCCTCGAAGGATGTCATGGCATCAAGGTTGAAGTCGTAGCCGTTAACACTGATAGGAGACAGAAAATTAGCAAACTAAATTGAAATGAATGCGAGGGAACCGGGGTGTCTGCATACCGCTTGCCAGTCATATCCTGCACCATCACTGAAGTGATGCCCAGGATATCGGCAGTCTTCACAGGATCCTCAACCTGTGAGTACTTCACCTCGTTCTTCTTCATGACCTCGTGCATCTTGTCACCAACATCACGCAGGATGTCATCCAAGAACTTGACAGTACCCTTACGGGTGCTCATACCACGGACCATGCCGAAGTTGATGTGCTGGCAACGAGAGGCGAGGTCCTTGTGGCCCATGAGTTCAGTGACCTTGAAGAGCTGAGCCAGGTGGAGATCCTGCTGGGCAGCAACAACGTAGATCATCTTATCGAAGTGGTATTCCTCGTCACGCTCGGTGATGGCACCAATATCGCGAGTCAGGTAGAGGGGAGTGCCATCCTTGCGGACAATGATAGCCTTGCCCAACTTCTTGGCACCTTGCTTGGTGAAGTCCACAATGACAGCACCCTCAGACTCCTCGGAAACACCGGCCTTCTCCATAAGCTTGTAGGCATCAGTCATGCTCTTAGACTTGATCTGAGATTCACCGGAGTAAACATCGAAGTCGATGTTGAGACGAGCATAGGTTTGCTTGTACTTCTCAATGCTGAGATCACGGAACTTGCGCCAGAGGGCAAGAGCCTCGGGGTCACTATCCTCCATGCTCTTGAAATAGCGACGGGCCTTCTCATCCTCACTGACATCCACAAGCTTGGCAAGCTCTGCTTCCAGTTCAGCAACGTCCTCGCTCTTCTCCTTCTTCGCCTTGATCTGCTCCTTCAGCTCCTTGATTGGTCCTTCTTGTTCACTGACCAGACGGTTGACCTTGACGTAGACATCGAACAAGTGGTTGATGGGATCCTTGACAAGAGCATCCTCGCTGCCAAAGTACTTGAAGCCATTCGCCAGGAGACCATACTGCTTGCCCCAGTCGCCCAAGTAGTTCATTTTGATCACCTCCCATCCCATAACAGTGTAGATGTTGGCGAGGAAACCACCGATGATAGTACTGCGCAGATGACCAGCGTGGAAGGGCTTGGCGATGTTGGGCGACGAGAACTCGATGATGATCTTCTTCTGGCCCTTGGAGGGATCGGATGGGTCCTTCTGACCCTGGTTGCCATTCGTTCCAAATGCGGCCTTCTCCTTCAGAATGCGGCTCAGGACAGTGTTGGTCAATGGGCTAGGCTTGCAGAAGAACTGGATATGAGGCCCAAGAGGAGTTGGAGGGTGGATGAGGTCGGACGCGGGGAACTTGGAGGCAAGCTCCTTAGCAAGCTCGACGGGATTTTGCTTGATTTGGAGAGCGGCCACCTGAGATGAAGTAGAATATTGTTAGCCTATGTTCCCATGATGCGAATATGCGAAGCTCTGCTTAGCATCTTCCGCCACATACCGGCAATGAAAGGTCACCCTTGTCCAAAGTATTGGTCCAGGCAATGCGCGCGTAGATCTTTTGACCATCAATGCCACTGGCTTTGCTCAACTCCTCCGCAATGTGCTGACGGTAGATATCCATCGGGTTCAGTGTCGGGAAGCAGCCGGCGAACTGAGAGGTCTGCGCGGTCGACTGGAGGGAAAGAGCCTCAACAGAGGCGGGGAGGGAAGCTGTGGACGCCATGATTGAAGATACAAATCGCGATGTACCGAAGGTTGCGCGAGGTATCAAAGGCAGGAAAATCGAAGGTTTAGAGGGGCAGCGCAACGGAGAAAAATTGGCTGTGAATCGCCGGGCCCCGCTTAGACAATGACCCATAAAGAGGGGGAATCTCTCGGGCTTCTTTTTTTTTGCCTTTTCTTTTTCCTTTTTTGCCTTTCGACTCATCTGCATGACTCAACTGGGCGGTGAGTCACGTGAGATAGATATATGGAGGGGCTGCTGTAAATGTTCTCTGTTTCTTTGTTCAATACAAATATTCTAGGGATTGGCTATGGTTTGGGCCCAATGTAAATCTCAAAAGCTAGTTGCTTATGGATTTGAATATATTGCCTGATAATGCAAATAGTTATCAACGAACCGTTTCGCTACCCCTAAAACGCTTACTATCTCCAAGCTCAAAGATATATTTGCAGGAACGGATTAACTACAATGGATCTCACTTTTATTGGCAGCTATAGCCATCAAATTGACACCTCCCTACCGCTCATTACATCTTGTGTTGAAATAAAGGTAGCAAAGTGTCATATGCCATATCAATGTTGAAAGTACTTCCAAGGTTCCTATTTGGGTAAGTTTGAGGGGCAATACCGGCGATTTGACCAATCATCAGTCATAGATGACCTCCTGACGTCACCACAACTCTACTTGCTTGAATTGATATCAAGCGCAAAGGTCCTGAATGCTTCTTGTTATTTGTGATTATCATTTGACCGTCCATATCGACCATGGGGAAAAGTCGCCGGGAGAAAGCTCTCATCAAGTCCATTCTGTTGGCATTCATTCGTGACCCAAACCGTTTCAAGAAGACGGTCCTTGGGAAGCTACTGGCCTTTTTCTCAGTACGCCGCATCAAGCTCGTCCGGCATGAGAAGGAGCTCTTTGGAAAACTTCGTGAGGATGTATGGAAGTTTGACTCGGATGAGTACCAAGGAAGCTTTCATGCAATGAGGGGCCAGTCACCATTGAAACCAATGGGAGACCTGGGGTACTCAGGCTCAGTGAGGACTGTCGTTGCAGTAGATATGATGACTCTTTCTAATATCAATAGACTTTTTTCTCAACCACCGATGGTTATTTGGTTATCAAAAGCTTACCACGATGTTTCGAATACTCGTTTTTTGAGCATGATCTACTGGAGCCTTACTTTGAATATATGTCTCGACATCCCGACTCAATCTTGGTTTGGATCACGGACTATCTAATAGCCCCATATCTCACCGTTGGAACGCTTTTCGGCATAACTCCTGCTCATCACATTGCCATGGAAAATATACTGTGCGGCCAGGACGATGACCTGAACGCTCAACAATGGGAGACATACGATTTGAAGCCAATTGATTACTTTTATCCCGAAAGAGACCTAGTACCTGAGCCCCTTGTGAGCCAGGAGACTCTCAATAAGCTAGCAGATAGCTTCAATGACAAGCTTCATCTTTGGCGTGCAGATTACGAGGCATTCTGGCAAATGATCCAGGATGATACGAAGTTTCTCCAGGATGCCAATGTGGTCGACTATTCGCTATTTCTTATCCGGATGCCCACATCTTCACAACCTAAGATTCGCGGAAGACCAAGTCCTTGGCGAGCAGGGCTGCTTTCTGCTGATGGAAGGTGGAAATATCGTGCAGTCGTACTTGATTTCTTCTGGGCGCGGCACAAATTTCACCCTCAGGCACTTTCTGGCTTGGTACAAACCTTCAATGTCGTGGGAAGGCAGGGACCTATGACCATCACAACTACAGCAAGTGAATATCGCAAGAACTTCTTGGCGATGATATCGGAAATGATCGAAGTACATTGAGTCACGATTCATGGGAAGATGTATCAAAGCCCTTGCAAGCCCTATTGGAGTTGCCGCTAGTCTATGGATTTGTTGTTTTTTATCTAGAGGCAGGTTGATATACCTATTATGGATGGTGTATCTTTTGTCGAGCGATCTCTGTGCCGCCTAGGAGTTCCAGAGTGGACAGGTGCCAGTGATGAAGAGGCGCATCTGTACGAGGAACTTTGTTGGTAGCGCCATTGCTTGTATATATGCAATTACGATACTGGATATGGGGTATTATGAGAATATACATATGCGTCAGTATCGCAGGGTTCAAGGGCCACTAAATCATTGAAGATAGAAAACAAAGCATCTAACCTATTCTCCAAATACATTCCCGATATCAGGTATATAGAGCACCAGGACCTCAATGGGGCTAGGAAAGTCATTACAGAAGGCAAATATAGCCCGGTCTGATCTCCGTAAACACAAATTTGGAAGGTGCGATGGAGATGCGCCTTTCGAAGGCGGAGTTTGTGTTCATGTGTAAGCTTTATAACGCACCCTTATTCATTCACTTCCTTCTCACTTTGCAGCTTTAATTTATTCATTTTCAGCCATTCTAGTCGTGAGAATCAGCTAATGAGCCCCTCCCTTTGCTTATCGAAGAATGATAACGCCCAAGGAGTCTAGTATGGGGTCAGATCCCACTGAGGCCAAAGGCCCAAAGCCTGATCACGAGGATGTCCAGCAGGGTGAGATAGAAGAGGATCTGACTGTCCCCCAGCTGGATACTCAACTATTCCTGACTCTCATGGCAATTGATTCCCAGCCCAAGGTGACCGGGGAAACTGGGGCCAGCGCCACAGAGGCCACAGCGGGTGCACCTCGGTTGCTGCATGGAGAGTGTTGGAAAAGCACGCGGAACATTCAACCTGCATCCTGGGCGTGAGAACTTCCTGTCTTATTGATTCTGTATACTGGCTAACAGAAACTCAGCCCCAACGCTAAGCTTTGCGACTGCCCAGAGCACCATCAGACTAACTGGCCGGCAGAGCATGCTGTACTGGTAAGAGCTCAGATGCTTGAAAATTAAGCTCCTTGACTAACTTATCGCTCTACAGGAGCTACCAGGTTGTACATTGCGATGCCCCTACTGCCAATTCCAAGCGTCCAAAAGAGTGTCTGGAAGAAAGGTTTATTATGCGGCACCAGAGGTCCGTCGACACATATGCCAATATCACCTGGTGAATCTTTCATGGCTTCTCACACAATAGGCCTTTACTGATTCTATATAGATAAGAGAGGCGGCCAATTATCCAGGAATTTCTGTCCAGATGCTGCGCTCGTATGCTCATAATCTCCACTGATTCTACTGTCCTTACTGACTTTGCTTACTCACAGTCCCCAGTCAAAATAGTCAGTGTATCTACTCCATCTGATTTCAGATGCCAAGCTGACATTTTGTCTTTCCAGTCCCAGCTATGCCCTCACTAACGGTGATCCTCCTCCCCTCAACCACAGCAACGCTAAAGGTGACAATATTCAGGGCGACAACGGCCAGTATAACAGCGTTCCGGGCAAAAGTAAGTAAGTGCACGGAGGAAATCTAAAGGATATTTTCATGGAAGTACTTTCAGGAAAGAGATTTCTTTTCCGACTGATATTCTGGGTTGGAATTATGAATAAAATAGTGTTTTCATAAGTGGCACACAAGCGCGAGTAAGCTACTAATGACAGACAAGTCTCCTAATTTGCATTGACAGACGCCTTAGGTTTCCTCAAACAGTACTTCCTACAGAATCCTTTATGTAGTGAAAAGCCAACGTAGTTCAAACGAGGACTAAGCTCTACCTTGAAATAAGGGTTGGTATCTTAAAATGACCTAACCAGAAGGCTTTGGCAGAGGAAGGACGCGAAAAGGCAAAGATCGACAAGCAGGCATTAAAAGGAGTGAGTTATAACTGCTCAACTTCTCGGTTCTTACTCCGTTGACCTTTCACTGATTTGGGGCCGCTGGAAGATACTGACCAGGTACCACTAGAATCAGTAGATGCATGAAGGCCCCAAAGAATAAACGTCTCTTTGAACCATTGTTTCTAATCTTACAATGATGAAAGCTCTAATAATTATGATTGAGACATAATGGCTTTGTTGGAACTAGAGTCAAAGACTCACCTGTCCTATAAGACAGGGTCAATGTGACTCTCCGGTATTTATAAGACTTTGACACCTACTAGCCTGCCGATTCCTGTAGATAGAAGCAATCCATCTACAACGAAAATCTCAAGTGACTCGTTCATTCCATATAACGCACCAGTACAGGATAAAGACAACAGTCACCACGCGCATCATCACGCATACTGAAAGCTGAATGAAATGTCTTACTATATTACCATTCATGAAGGGTTTGTGCAAGAGAGCGCCGAGAATCTATGGGTGAACATTGGCTTTAGTTTCCGAGAACAATTCCATCTTCGTACCGACGGGGCGTTGATCACATACATCATCCAGCGAATCCGGGAGCGAAAGTTCAAACTTACTAAGGAGCCTTGGGATCGTGCATATCGATGGTGTATCTCACTACCAGTCTCCAAAGAGCATGAAAGCATCGATACGGCTGCTGCAGATGCTCAACAACTTTCCGAGTGGTATAAGGTTCAAGTCCTGAATGGGAACGCTTCTATTAACCGTGAGTTGATGTTTGATCATAAACCCTTTCACGCAGGTAAGGAATGCTGCAAAAATAATGTTTGTGACAGAATGCTACATCCAGAGTGGTATAAAGAGCCTGAATAGGCGTTCTTGAGCCCTAGTTGTTGGGTCGGTGGAGTTCATCACAGGACTTGAATATCAAAGGTATAGATAGGTAGGTATTGGTAGGTATGTATAAGCACCTTCTATATATTTCTTTAACATTGTTGGTCAACAGAGTTCCTAGAGCTGAATATACAGTATACACAGATTTGAATACGATCTAAAACAGTTAGATCATATGATAGAGTAAGCGCAGGGCGAGTGCTAACCACTCTGCAGCATGGCGTTTTGGATAGTTGTCTTGATAGCTTACTGGATTCAGGATATAGAGTACCTAGGTAGCTGTTTGTAAGCTAGTCTAGAAAAAAAAATACAAAGTAACTATGGTTATATGGTATCCGTCTCACCTGGGCAGAGCGAGCGAGGGAAGTGCCTACCTACTTTCATTGTGCAATCTCTGTTGTTTTGCTTGCACTGCCAGTTTGTGGCCTTACCTCAGGTGGCAAATTCTCGAGGAAGCGATGAAGCTTCATGGAAACCTCGAGGACCAATCTCCAGGGTGGGTTTTGTATACTAGGATAGACCATATGGGGCTATTTATGATGTTTCTGCAATCGTGAGAGCATTGATTGATATCTAATAAGATTTGATATCACTGATTCATGGCACATGATAGGTAGAGGTCGTTGAGTGGTTAACGCACTGTGGAGCTTGTATAAAGAGGTTGCATCCACATCATCTGACCCTATTGTATCGTCCTTGAAGTTATATATAATATCGCTGTGTTACGATCCACCAAATAGGGAAATATTTGCAGTTAAACTTTCGGGCAGTGGTATATACAAGTATCTACAAGTAGATCCTCATCCTTTTCAACACTCCGGCTTTCTGCCAGCCCATCCCTCACGTGGATAAGAATCTGGTTTACCGATGGAATAATTGTATCCTTTCAAGCTTCGTTCCTCAAGGCCTGCGTCGTTTTGACTGATTTCTGTTGTAACAGATATGTGATAAGCGTCATGATCCTCATCTAAAGCCGTGCCGCTTCGCCTATCAATATCCAACTGTAGGATGTCTTCTTGGCTTTGACTCGCTCGTGGACGCGATTGGCGTGTTGATCTCAGCTCAATGGGAATCCGGCTGAATTTTGTTGATTGATTGTGAGTCGAGCTTGCAAAAAGCCGGGGAAACAGATAACCTAGCGGCTGGCGCATCATAGGGAGACAGGCACAGATGATGCCCATGTTACATTCAACGAGAGTCCATATCGACCGAGGAATGAAATCCCCTGTCATTTATCAGCAGTTGTTCGGTGGATTCTTTGAATCTCTTAGGGTGTCCAAAGTACTCACAGCTTTGATCTAACCCAGTCGATGTTTGAGAGACGGCAACTGTACGGATGATGCTGGTTACACAGACACTGTTCATCATCATTACATATCAGAGGCGTGATCAATAGCAGGAACGGATAAAATGAGGTCTTGACGTACAATGCTCCAACGCCAAAGACACAGAATAACCCAATGCGGTCGCGTGTCGAGAGTTTCAGTTGGTGAGCTGGGTAGATGGGGAGAATGGCGATAAAAATATCGGTAATTGTGTTGATTGCCGCAAATGCATACCACCAGCTATCTTTATCCACGCATCTGTCGGGTTCGATAGATTTATTCCAAGAAGCCTCCACTGGGATATATTGGAAAGCCGTGACGAAGACCGACGCGACTGTCCATGTGGCGATAACGGCTAGATATATTTTTCCGACGAGCTGGAATGTCTTTTGAATAAATATTCGGAGGTATAGGAGGACAATAGAGGCTTTGGTGAAGCCAAGTGCGATTTTATACGGAATCTGGGCAACAAAAAACCACTGCCGGGTTGTGAGGATCTAGGACAAGAAATAGGTGCCGATGAATCAAGATACATACCTTCAGTGCTTCCTGTGCATTTTCCCCCATATCTTCTTTACGTCTGCCATAGCCGTTCACGACAGCTGGGAACCACTGATCAGCTTGTGGGGACTCGATGGATCGTCGCGTCTGAGTGAAGACACAAGCGTTTGACTTACACAGATTGATAGCAGCCGTTGTCATGACTGATGCCAACAGGGCAATGACAAGACAAAAGTCATCCCAGCCAAATCTCTTCAGGGGAATCCTCGTCCCCAGGCGAATGGCGACAAAAACGGTCGCAAGGAGTACCATTACCAGCGCAGTAATATATAGTTTATATCCCCTATCGGGGATACCGTCGACTGTTTGGCCATAGAATACCATATCCTAACATTATCAGGCAAAACAAAATAAACTGAATCGGAGTTATCGTCTTCTATATGCATTCAAAGAGTATGGGGGCGGGAAAAATCTATCCTTGTTACATGAAGCCGTGGGATCCTACGAATGCTGTTACTGGACATTCGTTATGAACCCGGACGGCCTATTTGGGGCCAAAGGAACTTCCTATGAGCTCAAGACAGTGGATCTTAATTTATTCACAGGATCGTGATCTCTTCTATTCCGTAGAACTATTCTGTTTGGCTTCTACGCGCGACGCCCCCACTTGGTTCATCTTCCCCTATCGAGGCTATATTGCATGCGTTAGTTAGTTATTGCTTTTTAATATCCGGCCTCTCCCACTTTCTGTTTTTTTTTTCCTCTGGTACTTTTGATTCAGTTAGTTATCTCGCCAGGAGGGGAAAAAAAAGGAAACATGAGAGTAGCTACGTTGGTCTTCGCGGCGGCTGCCGTCGCGCAAAAGGCTCAGATCGGGTCGGATGCAGTAATCCAGGGCCACGAGTCGAAGAATTCGGGGGTCACTGAATGGCTGGGTGTTCCTTACGCGCAACCGCCAGTTGGCCAATTGCGATTCGCGCCGCCACAGCCTTTTACGCACAAGGGTGTTCACGTCGCTTCTCAATATGTATGTTCGCTCCTATCCCCCCGATGTATGTTGATTCGATATTCTAACAAACTGGATTTAGGGAAAGTGAGTAAGAACTTACTTTATGCTGCTATGCAGACTGCATTAACCAAAAGAAAAGCGAGTGTATGCATGCTGTGTCCAAGCTAGTCGATTATCCCGACAAAACTCCACAGTTTGACAGCATCTTCGAGGCCTTCGGTGCCATTAATAACAACACCCAAAGCGAAGATTGCTTGACTTTGAATATTTGGTCAAAGTCAGACTTAACCGAGCCTAAGCCCGTCTATGTTCATTTCTACGGTGGTAGTAAGTGTTTACTACCCCGTTTTACGCCGTTCATGTGTATAACGCACCTTGTTTCATATTTCTGACTTGTAATACAGGATGGACAAATGGTGCAACCAACACCCCCTTCTATTACGGAGGCGGGTTCGCCGAGGCAGCGGATGTGATTGTTGTGACAGTCAACTACCGTATGAACATCTTCGGGTTCCCTGGTCTGCCTGAACACCCTCCAAACCTTGGCCTTCTGGACCAACGTCTGGCTGTTGAATGGGTAAAGAAAAACATTAAAGGGTTTGGGGGTGATCCAGACCGTATCACTATCTCTGGTCAGTCCTGTGGAAGTGCGGCTGTGGACTATTGGGCATACGCCTACAAGTCTGATCCCCTCGTTGCCGGTCTGATCTCGCACTCCGGCACAGCCCTCAGCTTCCCAACAAACAACAAGACAACTGGAGCTCAGAACTGGTATACTGTATCCGAGGAGCTTGGCTGTGGCTCTTCAGGAGATGTCCTACCTTGCATGCGAAAGCAGAATGCGACTGCCCTCCTTGATGCTGCTAGCGCAGTGAGGGTTCCCACCACTAACCCTGCCAGAAAGGCCCCAGCTTTCCAACCCACCGTGGACGGTGTGACCATTTTCGAGAACTACACTACTCTCTCAGAGCAAGGAAAATTTGCTCGCATCGTAAGGCCTTCCTATATCCCAGACTAAGTCGGTTCAGCTGCTGATAATTCTACAAAACAGCCCTACTTGGTCGGACACGATTCCAATGAAGCAGGATTTTACAAGATCGCGTCCTACGCACAGGGATCGGAGTTGAGTGACGAGACTTGGGATGACTTCAATTACCAAACATTCTTCTGCCCATCTAATTTGGAAGCTGCACACCGAAGTGATCGCAATACCCCTGTTTGGCGATTCCAATATAACGCCGATTGGGAAAATACACGCCTTTACCCTACAAGTGGAGCATACCATGGTGTTGAATTCAACATGCTATTCGGAGAATCTGCTGAGATCACTGGGATTCCCGAGTCTGAGTCGCAGCTGGAGATGCAGGACCAGATGCGTGCGATCTGGGGCGCTTTCATCACGAATCCCAAGACTGGACTCAAGTCTCTGGGGTGGCCTGTCTACGATCCTGAAGGTAAGTTTCCACACATCATGTCAAGACCAACAGTATTCTAACAATACTCTAGCCTCAACTCTCGCCGAAATTGGTCTCAACAATAACCCCGGTCTGTCTTTTGTGGATACCAAAAACTCTGCTGGGCGTTGTGCCGCTTTGCTGGCGCAGATTTGAGTCAACTCAATTTTAGAGAAGCGAGCTGTTATATTCTAGCCCTAGGCCGTCTATCTGACATACACTTGTCACCATTAGCAGATAGAAAGATGAGCAAGATATAAATGATAGGGGACAGTTCTATGTCTTTTTAAATGATATCATCAATTCGAGGCTTGAGAAAGAATCTTGAATCAACATATCAGCCACGCCAGGATCCACATTTTGAGAAAGTGAACGGAGTATAAAGGTACCTAGGTAGGTACCAATGGATGTATTCGTCGAACCTCAATTGATGAAATGATAGCCAATCGTTTGTCTTGTTTGCACTGCTAGCCGCTTCGTGGCTCTAACTTTCGGTGAATGGTCCTCGAGGCCTCATGGAAACTTCATGGAAACCACGAGGACAAAACTATTTGGTGGTATTACACCCGGGCTTCCTCATCATTTGCGCCGTAAAAGCAGCATGTGGGGTGAAATAACACCGGAATAATCAAATTAATCATCATACCGATCGCTATTAACAGGCGCTTTTGCCAAATGATCGATTGTTCAGAAGTATATCCAAGGCATATAAAAGTAAGATCAACAAATCTCATGAGGTGTAGCGCTCCCAAGTCAGCTTTGACAGCGCGAATGATGCGAATGATGGTGTGTCCCCAGTTTGCTCCTGTTGGATTTGTCCTCGAGGGATCTATGAGGCTTCCTTGAGCTGTCAAATATCTTCCACCTGAAATATAAGGCCACCAAATCTCAGTGCAAACAAGATAGAATTGTAAGATAGCTAAGCCTGCAAAACGTACACCAAATCTAAAGTGCGGTGTCCGCGTTAGAAATATATCCATATCACTTATGCAAAAAGATGCTAGAAGCTAGTTGCTGAAAATCAAGTGTATACAGCGCAGATAATAGTCTGAGCTTTGGGATTATCTATTGGCGTTGAGTTCAAATTACCATGTTGATCGTCATCCGTCTATTGATCATCCTATTCTCTCTGCTTTTGCATGGAACCTCATATTGTGTAATAATTTTCAATGAGGTAGAACTCTACTCATTTATCTGTCGTTTGGATAATGAGAAGCTCCCATTAAATATTCCTTCAAATGTTTTCCCTGGCAAATTGCGTAGCACAAAATAATATTTAGGAATGTATGTAGCAGAAGTATATATGCATAGCATAGCAGAAATACAAGATTCATCTAGTGCATCTTCCAAAAGAGTGACATGCTAGGCCTGCTCCGTAACCGAAAGAACTTTTCTCACGCTCCCTCTTTCCCTAGACATCCAACATCCCTTCCCGACACAAAGGCTGCATCAGTCGTCAGCCAGGCCCAGATTGAACATCTCCCAGACGGCCGGTTCCCGAAGAATCAGTGTGGTGTTCTCAATCCAAGACAAGTGCTAGTTGGCTCTAGATAGAGCAGTAAGCACCGCTGCCATCGTTCCGGGCATAGCAGGACGAGTTGACGCAGTCGCTAACTTCCCTCCAGAATCCATTGATGCACTGGACCTATTCATTGCAATAGTTGTTAGCAAGCTCTCTTCAATGAACACAAGAAGTGATAGATCTCAACATACGATACCGGTGCGGTCACAACCGCAGAACTGAGCAGATCCGTTGCTCGCGTTGCAAGGGCTGTTGGTGCGGCGACGATCAGAGCTGTCATCACCGCAGGTGTCGCGCTCAGCAAGAACAGAGGCACTAGCGACGGCAGTAGCCATGAGGGTATAGAGAATAGTAGCGACCTTCATTGTGGAAGATAGGTGTTCTTGTTGAAGATGGAGAAAGGAAGTGAGGAAGTAGATGATTGGGATTGTAGGAGTATGGTCTACTTCATGCTGGGAAATGAGCGCGTATTTATACACTTGATCTGAGGTTCTTCGGATTCTCTACTTACCGGAGTTTCTACCCCTTAGGCTGGTGCCCGATTTCTGAGTGCTCAATTTGAAAGCACATAATGGAACCACGTGGACTTGGCGGCTTCCTAGCGATGGTAACATAGCACCCAAAAAGGCATTGAAAGTGTAGTTCTCTCAGCTGTGATTGTTCTCAGCTTAAGGCGTCCCTAGGATCGACATTAGATCCACAATCCTGGGGTCAAAAGGTAGTGGGTCTTCTAGACTTGTCCGTTTCTACTGTGAGATCGTGAAGCGCATGTAACATCTTAGTACGAAGTCTATCTATGAAAATGTGCCCTAATAAGTGATCATTGAGATAGTTTCGGGCTTCCGACAGCAAGTAATTGGATTGCCTACTCGAAATACCAGGGCAGATTTAGTGACATCTATTGCGGTGAACACGGGCTAGGAGATATCTATTCACTCAATGATTGCGAATAAAAGTTGAGGATAGAAAGATTTAAAGAGCCAAAAAGGAAATTTGCATATTTTTGAGAACTCAGGAAACGGTGGAAGTCCGGAAGTAGAAATCCGATAGTGTAGGCGTTCAGCTATGTATCCGACAGTCTGTTTGGCTTGCACAAATTAGTTAACCAATAAGATATTGGTGCAGATCTTACCTGCTTGAGAAGTCTACTGAAATTGACACTGCAATTCGCATTTTGATGTTTTATGTGAAAGCATCATCCTTTCCCTCGGGATCTCTAGTAATGACATTGGGTGCCGCTCCTGCTTAGTTGACCATGGACATATCACCATACCAATTGATTAAATCTTCCATAAATTGAAGTCAGTTCTAGCACGATGATTATGTCTAGCGGACCGGAGAGGGAAAATCAATGTCAGAAGCTAAAGTGTTATGCTCGCACTCCCACAAAGTGAAGACCCTGGAGCTCGGCAAAATCGAAACAGTTGAATAAAAACAGAAATAAAAAAGAAACCAAAGTATCCCATACTAACCTGTATATTGCATCGTCCCGTCTTACCTGTAGTCTCTTCAAATCCCGCAAGCCCGAATAATGTTCCTCAGGACGGAGTATTCACTTCTCCCCTTAGGGCTGAGTGGGTCATTGCCAGCACGTAGCCAAGCCATCCAAGCCATCCAAGCCATCTAAGCCATCCAAGCCATTCAAGCCATCCAAGCCATTCAAGCCATCCAAGCCATTCAAGCCATCCAAGCCACTCGAGCCAGGGCTGATGGCGATCTTCAACCCCCAATTAGATACTGTTTCAGGACAAGACTGTCCTATGGGATTATTGGCAAATGATCTGATGTTCCATACCCCGTACAAGAAATGCGGACACACAATACCGACTCATTTCATAAAAGCAGACGACTATGAAGGCATTGATACAGATGTTAACATCTCTCAATGAGACCAATTGAGCGCATGAATACATGTCGACTTCATCTTTCAAGTGCTCCTTAGGCCGAAATAGCCATATTTTTTGCATCAATTTGGATTCAACCATGATTGACTCCTTATAGACACGGACGGCGCTAGCATAAGACAGCATGGAAGCTAATATATTCTCTGTGTCAATAGTACTCCGTGGGTGTTGGGTTCTCTGGCGCTAGCAGATGCACAGTTGATGACCCTGTGCAAGTTCGGACTTGGAAATCTACGCGGATTATTTTTCGTTGATCGTTTCCACATAAAGTAGCGCTGCTTCATGCCCTGGGCATCCACATATAAGCCTTTTCAGCCCTGGCCCCTGAGAAGAATCCGCAATAGCCATTTTAAGGCCCCCCGGGGAGATCCACATCATGCTGTCTCTCGAGAGGCTTCATCCCTAAATAGGAAAACGATCTACGTTACAACGAAGGGAGTATAGAGAGGGGGGAAGATTGGATACGAACAGCAACAAGGGGAAAGGGAGGGAAGCTGACATTCTGAGGGCTTTGGGATTACTGGCTCGAAGCGCTGTGATCTCGACTTCTGCTACATATATATAATGGAACAAAAAACTTGAAAAAGACTGATTCATACGCCCAATCCCTTATTATCCATAAATGTGATATTACATATTGGATTCCGATCTAAATCGTCATGACACGTTAGTTTCTCCCAGAGAACGCCAATAATATAAATCAATATAACAATTCCAAGCGCCTTGCTCGATGGACGAACTCCCCCGCCGCCGTCTCAAATGCCTTCTGCGCTTCATTTTGGCTGGCTATCAGAGCAGCAATCCCAGGCTCGATCGTGATCTCTTGTGACTCATGACCCGGGCGGGTGAAGTAGTACTTGCCCTGATGATAAGACCACTTCCGGAGATAGAGTTGGAGATCACTCGAGGCGAGCTGGTGCGCTGTGCTGAAAAGTTCGGTTTTCCTGCTATCCGAGGCAGGTGGTGTGTCAGGGAATGTCACAGAAGCGCTACTTGAAACCGAGTCCGCGTCTAGATCCGGGCTGTGTAGACATCTGCTGACAGCTTTGGCGAAGTTGTGGATCCATTTCAAGTGCGTGAGGATACCTTCTGCTGCACCGGTGGTACGATCGATGTAGTCTAACACAGGTAGAACGGAGGAGATCATATCTAGAAAGGTGCCCAGCATAGATAAAGTTGGAGGGCTTTGCAGACGATGGCGCCGGTCCGCGATTACAGCCAATGCTTGACAGGAGGCCCGGCATACAACATCAATTGTGTCAACAACAGATGACACACATGCTGAATCGAAAGTATTAATATTGCACAGCAAACTTTTGAATTCACGCGTGATGGTCTGGATGATGGGTCGGCTGATGATCCAGGCAGCGCGGTTGGGAAGCGTTGCTTCGAGGTACGCTGGGAAAACACATTGCAGTAAAACGGTGCGGAGAGTAGGTTTGTCGGGGTTTCCGGCTTCGTAGGTATTTTTCATCGATTTGTGTAGCTGGTCAACCAGATAGCCCTGCTGGCCGTCAATGGCAGCGCGCTCAGAAATGCTTTGGACAAATCCGGTCAAGGTTTGGATTTCTTTGCTGGAAAACAGCTTCGACTCGTAGCGCTTGAGTTTCGCAACAATGTAACGTGGATCGGTGGACGGCAGAGGGAAAGAAGCAGGGTCCGTGAAGAAGGGGTCGATTGGTTTGATGTCACTAGTATGTTGTTGAAGGAAGCCGATGACGCTTTGCACGAACTCAACGTACGCTCCTTGAGCAGCTTGCGCTGTGCCATTGCCCAGCTCTTGATAATTGTCTTTCATGGACGTCATAACTCGTTGAAGTAGCTCCGAATACTCTTGTTTCGTAACAGAAAAGTTTCGGTTACCAGAAAATTCCATATCCTGTAGCTGCTCGCGCATATTGGACGACACGCTTGAGAGGAGAGCTAGTCGCCGAGAGCTGAGATCTTCTGCCGTAATCGCATATCGATTGGTCTTCTGGTCCTTAGCGAATGGAAGATTGGCGAGCAAAGGATCCATGGGGCTTTCGTTGAGAAGCGCTTGGGTGAGACGATGTTGGAACTTTAACATTGAGGAGCGCTCAACCAGTGATGATATCCACATGCTCATGACCTGCATTCGGCATTCAGAAACAATTTTCGCATCCTTTTCAATACATGCTGCTAGGAACAATGGTGAGAACTTTCTTGTTTGGACAGTCAGGCGAAGCCGCGTCCAGGAATCAATTCCAAACTCGCTGAGATAATTATCCCAGTTTCGGAGCGCATGGCGTGTGAGAACCTGGGCGACTGAAGTCCAACATTCAACGACATTCGAAAGCATTGCATCCTCCGCACAGTGGTCATCGCCAAAGCAGTTGGAAACAAGACGCGAGACAATGGGATGAAAAGCCTTCTCGACATGTTCGATGCCTTCGCTGGGAGAGGACTGTTCGTCCCAAACAGCCTGGATTGCATCCCAGTCACCAAACTCCTGACTATCCTCATCTGTGGCTACCACCGTAGAAGCACCCGCTGTAGGGGTAGCTGGCACATCTTTGTGTGTGTATGCTATGAGGACCTGCAGTGCCTCAGATACAACGGTGTTCACTCGCGGAAGCGTGGGATTGAAGAGCAGCAAGATAGAGTCGAAAGGAGTCTTCAGCACAAGCCGGCGCGCATGCTCCAGACTCGGGGCTAATTGGACGGCGACGCGAAGCCCATTGAGGGCGGTACTCAACAGGGTCTCGATTTGTCGCTGGTTCTGGGAAATTGTGCGTTCAACTACTTGTTGAGAAACACGATTATCACCCGTGTTCTGCGACTCGATTTCGTTGCGGGCATATGTATGCTGTTGGTGCAACTCCGTTACAAAATAGCCGTACCAGTCTCCAAATGGGTCAAGCCCTGAGACCTCTTCGTCTGTAGAAAGTTTGAACCGAACAAGCCTTGACCACGATCGCAAGTTGATGCTGCACGCTTCTCGGTGTGAAGTAGCAGGATGGACCAAGTTGCGTATCGTCTCAAGTCGAGGACGACACCCATCGGGAACAGCCCAGTACAGGGTGCTGAGGAGGTCGTGATGGTTTCTTAGCGCATCAAGATCTTCATGCTGTAGTGGCTGCTCTTTTGGGTAAACACGGCCGTGATTTGGGAGTAGACGCCAGGCAAAATTGCGAATCTTTCTCTTGTCATATCTCTTCACCAAAAAGCGCAGACCACTCGCTATAATCTTGAGGAATGTATGGAAGCATGGTTCTCCCATTCGGGCGTCCAAAGAAGGGTTGTTGTCAAGTTCGTCAAGGAATGAAGGTGAACCGCGAGCTTCCTCGAGCTTCAGGTTATGGAGAGTGTTTTTGGCAAAAAAGTCGAACAGCGTGTCCAAGACGGGTTTGCATTCTCGCCATCCCCAGATATTGATAAGGCGATGGCATCTGAGAAACAAGGTTCGACAATAATTGTTGTACGAGATGGGCTGTGTTGCAGAGTTGGACTCAAAGCAGTCCAAGGCTGGAGTAAGAAGTCGTTTGACCAGTGCCCAATTGTCATTGGCGGCTGTCAGATGATAACCAGGTCGCGCAAGTCCAAGCGGGTCTATTTGGTTGAGAGGCAAGACGGTGAACATGCCACGCCATCCATTCTCTAAGCTGCCTATATCCCTGTTATTGCGAACAATGCCACTCGTGAATGTATCCACCTGTAGGCTTTCAAAGCAGTCTCTGTAGTTATCTGAGCTGCGCAGGAGGTGTTTGGTGATAACATAAGCTTCCACGGACGGATATTCATTGCGAATGCCTGAGTCGCGGAGTTTAGTCTCGTTATTCTCTTTGAACAGCTTTCTGAATTCCGGGGACCCAACTTCGGATACGATCAGTCCTGCGACATCCTTGGCCGATGTTTTGACAAGATCCGATGCTTCAGTAGCCAGGGCAGGGCTGACAAGTTGATGGGAAGCAATTTGATAGATCTGGTTCGCGAACACCATGTTGAAGCAAGCAATTCTGACAAGCCCGTTTTTGTTGTATCCGTCACCAGTCAGAAAAGCAGCCAAGGGGTCTCTTACCTGAGAGATCAACCCTACTGCTCTAGTGAGGAAGCTTGTCCGATCAACAGGGTCAATGAAAACTAGACTTTCCGTGATGAATTTGATCAGCGACCTGTATATGTGCGATGCCACGCCTAAGGCAGCCGCGATGTCTTCTTCTGGGGATGTTGTAGCACTTCGTTCGACATTATCAGTGATGACATCAAATACTTGACCCATCTCAGAGGAGACTTTGTCGTTCCAAGAGCCCCATTGGAATGTCTCGTCTCTAACCTGAATGGGAAATAGGCCGACATCTTTATCTAAGTCCCGCTTTGAGATACTCAGTGAACGAGAAAATTCCCCGCTTCCTATGAACGTAGACTCATGGAAGAATGTGTTGTCACGTAATGATGGAATTCCGAAGTCTATGGGATAGAAGCGTTGCCAGTTGAAAAGCCCACCGACACCAAAGGATGAAGATGCCGCAGGCCCGGCCTGTGTTATGACAAGAGGTTCGGAGTCGTCAGAGACTATGGAAGCAGGACCTGAATCTTGACGGAACTCATCCGCGTCTAGGTCAATTCGGTTGGGGGATTTCTTTTTCAGCCGCCGTCGAGGCAGAGCAGCTTTTGGTGCTGGCATTTTTTTGTTGGGCCTAGCTGGAACTACAGAAGGACTTTGAGGCGAACGCCCTTCCACAAGACTTGGCGATGCACTGTCATATACATATCGATCCAAAGTCAAGCTGGGCTTATATGGTAGGGAAGTGCGTTGGTTCCGATAGTGGCGGTTCAGGATAGACAGTGACTGGCTGAACACGGCGGGTCCCAATTTTTGGCCCTTCCCATTGCCTACCAAGCTCGTTACGGCGGGCCGGATAGTATTTTTCGAGATAGATGTTATGGCAACATTCTTCGGGATAACCCATGGATGACCGGGAGGTTCTGGTCTTCGACGAGACGAAAGCTCGGCCTCGGAATCGGGATTTGGCATAGTTGACACCGCATGAGGCTCAGGCGGTGCCTGTTCCAGCCCTTCCGGTGTTGTACTTGGGGAAATGGCATCACTCTTTGCAGCGACGAATCGATGTGATAACTGGTCATTTCTGGGCTTTGATTGAGCTCGGGAATTGAGAATCGATAGCTTTGTTGTCCAATGTTGATTCTGGCGAACTCTGGGCCGAGGTGGAGTGGTTCTGGTCTGCCGAATAGCTCCCTTTCTCCAATCCCGTAAAGACTCATTTGCGTCCACTGTATCCTCCCTGGAGGCTAGCTTCACGAACTTCTGTGTCGGGCTTTGTCTGCCTCGGTCTTTCCGTGATCGTGACTGTCTTGTGGCTATCCTGAGGAATCGTGGTTGTTCTTTGCGGGGTTTCTCGGCAACATCTGGTGCATCTAGGATACCGATTCTTGGTCTCTGGACGGTGGAAGCTTTCTTAGTTCGTCGTGCTCCATAGGAAGCATCGGTCATCCGGGTCTGCCGGGATCTCTTCGGTTGTCGTTCCACATTGAAAAGACTTTGTTTCGATTTTGGTCGTTTTAAACTGCCTGTTTTGCGCCGCGATCCCGTTGATTGACGCGGAACAGGCGCAAACATGTAGTCGATGCGATTATCCTCAGAGATATCCCCCGCTTCTAACGCGAAGGGGTCTCTGAAACCATGATTGCTAGCCAACCTCTGGCTGGAGTCGTTTCTGATAGAGGTATCATGTCTGGTGTCGTCATTGTCATCCTCATCGTCTTCCTCAGAATCCCCAAGATCAAACAAGCCTCGCGACTTTTCTGCTGCAGATTGCTTTGATCGATTACCCTTTCGGATGAGCTTTCGCGCGACGCCTTTCCCATCTGGTCGCTGCAAAGCAGCTTGACGATCTAACTGTGAAGCTTTTTCTTTTTCTGCATTTGTCTTCTGTTGCAGACGCACATGTGATGCAGGGAGTGCTCCTCGAACCATTCGTTGGAATCGTCTAATTTCACGTTCTTCTGCATCGGACTCACTTTCCTCTTGGTCGCTTTGCTGGCTATCAGAAGAAATGGATTGTACCATTTGATCATCATCTACCCCAACAATAGGTGATTCAATATCTTCGGCCTGTTCTTTTGCCGATGCTCTGGAAGTAGTGATCGGGTTCGGTGGCGACCATCCACGAGGAAATCGGAACCCTCCGTCTGATGCACACGGAGTTCTTGAGGCTGAAGAAAAGCGCCCTGCATGTGGTGGGCTAGATGATAAATCGTATACAGACACACCATTTTGGTTTTCAGTAGCTGTGTCATTGTCTCTGATGCCACGAGGTTTGGATGGTTTATGTAGATTTCGACGTCCATTGGGAGTTCCGGAATGAGATATTTTTCGGCGCTTTGCCATACGGCTTTGCAATTGTTGAGGATTCCCAGAATTGCCATTCGACTGCCCCTTCTCAGCAGATTGCGGACCTCGGCGCTCGTGTCTCGTTGGGGGGAGATATTCTTCCAACGGTGGGCTTGAAGGAGGTGCATTTGGATCATATGAATCTTGCTCTTGGCTATCATCGGTCTGCTGCTGTCTCTGCGTTGGAGGACGTCCAAAAGGCTTCACGCCCCGGGCTTGTAGTTGCTGGGCGAACTTGAGCTGTTCTAGATGGTACGGGTGCATTTGAATAGCATTTCGCTTTCTGAATGTTCGCTGAGTAGCATGAGGTAACTCTCGCAACACCTCTTCAGAGATATCGAGCTGAGGCAATACGTCGTCTGGGTTGGCATCTAGTTCTGCGAGCACTGTTTTCCGCACATCTCGCTCCCCACCGGCTGGTTTCTCGGGCTCCGTCTCTTCTCCGCCGTTGGCATTCGGTGCGGTGGCATCGTTTGCCGGGGGGGAGCCAGCGGATGACGGCACAGAAGATAACGTAGAGTCATCATCCGAATCCTGTAATGGTGGTAATGGTAGCGTGTTTATGGGCTGAATATCCCTGTCTGCGGGTTTTCTCCGAGGTTTCTGAGAAATCAATACCAACTCGTCAGGCGAAGAGCTCCTAGTGCTCGAAGTTTCATCGTCTATGTTGGCCTTGGGTGTCTCCTGCTTCGTTATAAGTTGTGACTGGGATGAGAGGCCGGTTTTCAAGGGCTTTGGCGTACTCTCGCGGCTCGGGCATTTTGGGGGATGTCTGTCATGCTCCTGCGATGATGTTGGGAAATCATATATGCTATCTGTGTTCTTTGCTGGGGTATTGATATCGCGCAGCTCGGTACTGCGGCGATTAATTGATTTCGTAGCCGACGACCTGTGTCCATAAGTCTTGCGCGATTTTCGTTGCGTTGGTGTCGTCTCATCATCGGTAGCTCTCGCCGGAGAGGAATCTCCTCCATTTGCAGCATGTCGGACAGATTGTGCGCTTCGAACGGCATCCTGCCTCTTCACAGCCTTAGCCCTGATGGGTTGGTTGGTTTTGAGCCCCAGTCCATTTGTGACTCCACGAATGCGATCCTCCGTATCCGAAAGAGTAATCGAACCATTCTCAGACTGAGCGTACTCCTGCTGTCCTTTCGTCACACTCTTCGTCCCTTCCTTCGGCGACGAGGAAGGAGGGTCGATATACTCGAGATTTCCGACATCTGGGCTATCGTCGATATTGCTCTTCTTTGCCTCTAGAGAATCGAACCCATCTTCCTCGTCCGAGTCGGGGACATATCCTCGTTGTCGCCATGATTCCATTTGCATCCTAGGCGGAGATCGCCCATGTCTCTAGACAGTCATTTGGTGGACTCGGAGCAACAATCCTGTGGGCCAAGGAATCATCAACCGAAGATTCGCGAAAAACGAAGAAAGCAGACGTCAAACAATGCTCAGACAATCTGTATGTAAGGAATCTGACGATTCTGACGCGTGCCAGCGGATCAATTTAGCAGACGCGCCGGTTGCTAATCAGCCAACTGATAACCGATCTCCCGCATCATCTCCGGCCTTCTCGCCAACACCGCAATTTGACTACGCTATCAGCCTCGAACACTTCAAAATGAGTCGCAATTTTGTCCCTGCCCTTCTTGCTATCGGAGTGGGTGTCTTCACAGGTATGTTTACCCTACAGCTAGGAAACCTCGTGTTGTTGAACTAGTTTCTGATCTCGAATTTTCCACATCCTCCAGGCTACTACACCTTCCAGCCAACATTCCAACAACTGCAATATGAGAAAGACCACACCGGCAAGACCACGCCTCTATCTGGCTCACCTGCTATCAAGCAGAACACCGATGCTCCCGCCAAAGCCAACGCTGAGCAAGATTCCAAGCCGACGACTCAGTGACGATCGCCGGCACGTCCCTAGAAGTGACATTTTGGAAATTGAGGCGGCCTGATCGCCGCCAAGGATCGCTGTCTAATCAACGGCTCTCGATGTAGAATGCTACATTGAGTAATGCACTCTCCCCCGCGCTCCGAGTCTCCGGCGCATACAGCACCATAGGCCTGTAGTGTGCCGCCATGGCCGGGTCTTGTTATAAGCTTTGGGAGTCATTGTACATATGGGGGGCTCTGAGAACGACATCTTCAGAGTACTGGATAGTAGAGTACTGGAGGGTGACCTGGGATCGGCAAGCCCGGTTTTTGGCGACGGTATCTATCTACCTACATACATGTAAAGTATATCTGTACATAACTACATGCAATCGAATCTAAAAGTCCATGTTTTATAAGAGAAGAGTGAACGGTCGATGTATTGAATGACCTGTAAGTCTTGAACTATGGAAAAGACATGTTATAAACGCCGTTCGCAGCACAAGTAAAAAGTCAACCCCAGTTCCTTGCAAATGATGCAGTCCATTCCCGAATACCTTATCAGTAAATCCTTCCATAAGCGCCGATCCTTTGTAGTTTCTGCAAATTGCATCAAAGCTCTTCAACCATTTTTCCCGATGCGGGAACCGGTGCGCCGAAAACACGCCCGGCAGGTGTACCCAGCCATTCCTCTGGCACGTTGACTTTACATCCGTTCTGACCACTAATCCAGCGCACAAGGGTGGGATCGGGTCTTTCGGGCTCCTTGATTTCTTGCCCGGGAGTGCCATCAGTGGCCTCGGCTGCCGCGGCTCGACCACGCCGCTTAGGAGCTTGTTTCTTGAGCAGGCGGTTGATTGTGTCCATCTAATTTTCAAAGTTAGCGGCAAATATTCCAGTGATGATTTCAGCAACATCTTGAGCTCACCTTCTCCTCTTCATTTCGCTTTTCGCTCAGGTTCTTTCTTCGCCGAGCCATCTCTGCACGGCGCATTTGGCGCTCTTCGGCGGTCAAATGCTTCTTGACCTGGGGCTCTGCAGTTATGATTAGTTTCTATTTCTTGGTGGGTTTGATTTCAGCAGTGATCCCATACCCATAGGAAGTTGTAAGAAATCATTTCCTAGATTTCCTCGCTGGCGCTTGGTCGTTTTGCCACTTTGCAAAGCGAGGGCATCACTGTCCATGTCATCGTCTAATTCATCCTCCTCGTCCAACTCATCTAGATCATCAACATTGATACCTGGAACAGCGCTTTCGTCTTGCTCATCGGCGTCGGCGTCGGCATCTTCATCAGTATCAGAGATGGGCTCCTCCTCATCCTCCTCTTCCTCCTCTTCATCCTCATCCATCTCCATCTCCTTAGCCTCCACGCTCTTGGGAGGCCTGGCACGAGATGGAGGAGCGACCTTACCGCGCCTGACAGGTGGCTGCAGCGGGGTATCGTCCATATCAATGTCGCCGTCAGCGTCAGCGTCAGCATCGGCATCTTCGTCGTCATCTGCAGGAGCATCTTCATCATCAACCTCGTCTTCCTCTTGGTCGTCGAGTTCCTCGTCGCTTGTAGCAACCTCTACAATCTTCTTTCGGTTCCGACTGGAGCGGGGTCCCGACACAATGGGATCTTCCCGGAATACATTGACTGAGCGCCGTCCAGCGGCACGACCAGAGCCTGTGGCCTCCCGTAATTTGTTGGATGGCATTTTGACCGTAAGCCGGAGAGATCTCTTCCGATCTTCTGAGTTCAATGAAGATCGAGAGACTGAAACTAGAGCAGATACTGGCGTAGAAGCAGCAGCAGTACGAGTTTGCCTTGTAGACCTGGTGGTCATGTTAGCATCTGGTTCTGGAGTGTCATCTCGTATCCCTCGCGAGCGACGAGATCGCCGGAGTGACATGGTGGCGGTTTTATCAAGTGTGACAGAGAGATAAAGTGAAAGTGCAAAAAATCGCTGAGCTGAGAAAAAGAAGCGGGACAGGGAAGGTAGACAAGTGTGTGGCAGTATGGACTAAGCCATTAAGGCCAGGAAGATCTGGAAAGAAAGAGAAGATACTCCCCGCCCAATCACCTCATCCACCAAGTGTGAGGCGGAGTTGCAAACCGGGAAGGCACAGCTTCTAATAGAGAGATTCTGCGAACAAAGCGCATTACAGGGGATCTTGGGGATAGGTTTCTCCTTTCTCCTGGGGGTTCGGCTCTAGTGACCCCGGCGGGCTTTGGGGCCAGATAGGCAGGAACACACGCAATACACGTCAAAAACAAGGGAAACACCATAACTCACAGGTACTTTTCTAAAGTTTCGGATTCTTCAGGTGTCCAGTCGCTGACGCTGGATGAACGAATGAAGTACTGCGCGGTCCATTCTGCCGGGCGGTCTCGTCTATATATGGGATCCCATCTGGATGTGCTATTGTGTTGATTGGTATTGTCCAAGGTTCTATTCGTCTGAATAGAGAGCTGATGAATGTATAGCACTCGATGGGCTTCAATAGAGCCTTGGGGTCAGGTGGTATGGGTTCGTCTCACCTACAGTCTAGTTTCGGTATAGAACAATCATGCACGTATCTTTGAATTTCAGCCCTGGTCAATTCAAGAGGTGGCTGAATGCAAGAAGATGCTCTATTGAATCAGATACAATCAAATTGATGTATTATACATACATCTACCACGGATATGAGATTTCGATGAAGTACATCGTCAACATTGATGCCTCAGGTGTAGGCCGGACGTTGCAACAGCCGAGGTCGGGCTCACATGGCTAAGTCCGGGGAAAGGTTCCCTCGACTCGCAATCACTCCCGACGCTTTTGCTTTCTCTCCTTCTGGTAAACTCAGGAGGTTGCTCATTATGTCTGACGATTCATCCAAACCAGCATCTATTCCCGCATGGCAAAGGCCAAACAAAACGGCGGATGAGTCGCCATCGCCATCGCCATCGCTGGCCTCCGACAATGCGCCCGCAACTACACCCTCCACAACCCGACAAGCTCTCCTAGAACAAGCATCCAAATTCTTAGAAGATGACTCAATTCGTGATGCACCAACAGAGCGCAAAGTCTCATTCCTCGAATCAAAAGGCCTAAGCTCAGACGAGATCCAGCAAGTGCTCGGCGTCACCCGAAACGCAGAGGCGAGCAGCAGCTCAACCACAGCCGAGGGCAAAACACAGGAAGAGACACCATCTACCTCATCCAGTCAAGCCGAAGTCACCCCTTCATCTCCTGCTACCTCATCATCGCCCAGCACCATGTCTCAATCTCGCCCAGCGCCAACGGCAGCCCCCGCCTCCCGCGACGTCCCCCCAATAATCACCTACCCCGAGTTCCTCTTCGAGTCCTCCAAGCCACCACCCCTAGTGACAATGCGCAGCCTTCTCTACACACTATACGGCGCCGCCGGCCTAGGAGCAAGTCTCTACGGCGCAAGCGAGTATCTCGTGAAACCAATGCTCGCAACCCTAACCAGCGCACGACACGAGCTAGCCAGCACAGCTGAGACAAACCTGCAAAAGCTAAACGAGAAACTGGAGAAGACAGTCAGCGTGATCCCACCAGAGTTAACAGCACGCAAGGACAAATCCAGCGAAGAGCAAGATGACGACGTCTCGTCGATCACCTCAGACCCAACAGAGCTGTTCCATCGTGATGTCGCAACGCAAACGAGTCCAGAGGCTACTCCTGCGGTCCGGCCCACCGGCGCCGTGAACTCGGCAGACGTGGCGACTCCCTCCCCCTCGGCGGCGGTTAATAACCACATTAGCCAGGTTGAGTCGATTACCTCGCAGTTGCGGGAGATCATTGATTCGGAGAAGGATGCTAGTACCCTGGATGACTCGATGCGCACGCGTCTCACGGAATTGCATCATTACTGTGATGGACTGATCTATAGTGCTCCGAACTACTCTTCTGGGTCCACGTACGGGGTGTGGAATTCGAATAACTCTGGCTCCGGTGGGAACACTGGTTTGCGGAAGCCAGAGGAGGATGCTATTGCTGGATTCAGGGCGGATATTCGGGGTGTAAAGGGTGCGTTGTTGAGTGCGCGTAATTTCCCTGCTGGTCGAGGTGGGCGCATTGGGGGACTTTCTGCCTTTGGACGGTGATGGGTTGACTGATGGTGATCTGCTGTGGTTCTGCGGATGTACATAATGAGAATTGCATGGCCTACATGAATAGTCATATAAGGGTGTACTTATTTCTGTTCATTGTGCTGTATGCATCGGTGACCTATCCAATCAGGTACATACAACATAGAACATGCACGGATATATATCGGTCCCCAGAGCAAGAAAATCAAAACTATACATTCTCATTGACTCATATCTATTGCGCAGTCCATCTGCGAAAGGGCGCTGTGCAGTAGATCCTACCAGCCAAATGGGGAAAAGGTTGGCTTTTTTTCCGTCACGGTCAAAGCTTATGCTCCCGAAGGAGAACAGAGATGGAAGGCGATACGCAAGACATTAATTGTAAAATGGACAATGAAAAGAGAAAAGAAGTTAAGAAAAACGCTGAAGTATAGAGAAAACGAGGCCGGAAATAGTACACGCGTTATACCAAGCCTTTAGCATTCCCTTCCCCCGTCACAGGACGAAGTGGTCATTCATGGAGTCGCGCGGCTCATGCTGATTAGTCGCTTCACACCAACCTGTAAACGTAGTTGTTAGTTATGACCCAAAAAATCACCAGAAACATATCAGTGTTCACTCACCATCCAGTTGCCACATTCATCGAGGCGGTTGGTCATGATATCAACGTGAATGGCAAGGGCGGCATTGAAGTCACGCTGTTGGATAGCACGGGCCAGATTCGCCATATCCTCAACAGTGTTGGGCTTGAGCAGATCCTCATTGTTCAGGTGATCGAAGAGGATGTTCAAGCGACGCTCTGCATCATCAACCTGTGGCTTGAATGCCGCGGGGGCACGGGACTTGACGCGTTGCATATCTGCCGAGAGAATCTCGAAGACAGGCTGTGCGTTTGCAGGGATGTGAGAACGGTCACCAGGGGCTGTTATAAGAGTCAATCGGCTGAGATCATGTTTAGTTAGGTGAAGAGTAAACTTACGGTACTTGGGAGCCGGGGGAGTGGGCCTCTGTGATTGAGCTGTCCCAGGTCGAGATACCTGAGGGGGAGGTGCCACAGCCTGGGCCATAGGCGGGGCCTGGGAAGTAATAGGCGTGGTAGGACCATATGGGTTTGCCACAGGTGGCTGTGACACAGCTTGAGGGGCGTATGGGGAAGCTGCAGCCTGAGGGGGAGGAGGCACCGGGCCACGAGTCTGGAGTTGCGGGCTCACGGTTTGAGCAGCTGGGCTTGGTGCATATCTGTTTGTTGGCGGTGGCATACTAGGAGGAGCGTTGTAGGGCGAAGGTCCTCGAGGGATCGAGGCTGGGGGAGCCATGGTTGACCCCTGGGCCAACGGCGGGGACTGGGGAAGAGAAGCGTATGGGTTGGCAGGAGGAGGCGGGGTAGGCCCGGGAATGTTAGATACAGACTGACCACCCGAGAGGGGCGACATCATGCGAGGTGGAGGCACAGTGCCCGCCTTTGGTGGAGGAGGGACTGATGGTGCTCGCGGTGCGCCAACCGGGGGAGGTCCTTGGGGCAAGGTAGGTGACTGGTTGGGGAATGGAGAGGCGATGGGTGCAGCCGCAGCAGCAGGGGTTCCCCGACGGGGTGTTGGGGTCTTGGCAAAGCCTTCTGGCAAGTCATTCCATGCAGGGAGGCCGGTGGCCGTGGTGTACGTTGTGACGGTGTTAGCCGGCGACTGGTTGGATGACGCGCGAGGAGGGGGAGGGACGCCAGCACCTGCGGGTTGCTGTCCACCAAATGCAGATGGTGGGGTGTATCCCATAGGCTTCATGCCCTGAGTTGGCTGATATCCAACTGCCGGTGCGTAGGGTCCTCCAGTCGAAATAGCAGCATAGGGATTCGCAGGTTGAGCAGGCGTGGTGGTAGTTGGGGGGGCATATGGGCTAGCCTGGGGAGCAACAGCGGGAGCGGGAGGCACATAGGCGCTAGGAAGAGAAGCTGGTGTCGAAACAGGACACTTGAAAGTTGAGGTTTGGTACGAGTTCGGCTGTTGAGGGAGGGGCTTGAAGCTGGTAGCAGCCTGTGCTTTCTGGGGTGCCTGTCTTGTGGCAAGCTTGATGCGGTTTCGTGCCACCTCAGCTTCAGGGTGCTTCTCAGGTACAAGGTCAAGATACTTTTGGGCGATCTGCAGGCGTCCATGGGTAGCTACAACATCAGCATATTCGATGTACTTGTCGTACAAGACGCTCAAGCGCCACTCTGAGTCCTTGTTGCGCTCGGTATCTTGGAACTTGGTCACTTGACGGAAGATAGTAACCTTCTCAATCAGGCCCTGGAGTGCACGGACGTGAATAGAGAAAGTGTTGTTGTCAGTATTGCTTTCAATTCCTTTCTGCTCATTCTCACGAAGCTCCTCAACCCAGATGGCAACAACCTTCTCGAGCTTGGATCCTGCCAAGAAGCAGAAAGAGGCATCCTTTCGGGCGCTCTTGTCGTCACTGTTCCGGACCAACTCCTCCAAGCGGTCACCGAGAGCATCACAGAGATCGGGGAATTCCTTCTCATCTGCAAAGGTGCACAAGGAAGCCATAACCTCCTTCCAGTTGGAGAGATCGGCGTTGTGTACAACATCCCACAGATTCTTGCCAACAATAGATGCAAGCAGGCGCATGTAGTTCGGACCATTGGCTTGCTTAGAGAAGTAATATTCTTGGGCTTTTTCAACGCACTTCGGGCCACCACAAATAGCAATCATGAAAGCATCTGACATCTTGTCCTCTCGGAGTGCAACATCCAGAGCTTTCTCAAACTCGCCCAGGAGTAAAGCGCGGGTAATCTGCTGCTCTGCCTGGCTCTCGGAGCCATTGAAGATTTGGAAAGGATTGTTGGTTTGAGCACCCTTGGAAGCAGCCAACTCGGAGAGGAAGCTGTCACCTTCGGGATTGGCATCGAACATGGATTGCAAGCGCTTGTGCTTCTTAACACCGGCCGGTTTGGCGGCCGCGCCATTGGTGTCTTCGCCTTCCTTCTTATCCAAACCAAGCTGGGCCAGGCTATCGGCGGCCTCGTCGGCTTGATCATTGAAGCCAAGGTATTCAACCAAGCCCTTGCGTGGGTTTTCAGAGATCAAAGCCTGCATCACCTTCCAGTCTGCCTTCTCCGCTTCATCAGAGGCACTTGAAGCTCTGGATTCACAAAGAGTACGGATATCGCCTTCTTTCAATGCAGTTTCGAAACTCTCTGTGGCATTGCCGATGGTCTCATCCACCTCGAACGGCGTGATTTTGATGGTGGATACACGGGAGCCCTTTTCGTTCAGACCAAAGGAAACGACGCGGCCTCCAAATCCAAAGGTAGCACCACAGGGCCGCTCAAGCCAGCGCGGGGCCTTGGGGAGTGAGAACTTGGATACTTGAGGTTGGGTTTGCGCCTTGGCGAAGAAATCTTCACCGTCCAAGGCTTGGTTCTGGTCGGCAATGGCCTGGGCATTATCGGTCTTTGTGTTCTGCAGAGTCTGGACACAGATCTTTCCGTCAAACGACGCAGTGGCGAAGAAGTTCGGGTTGTGGGGGTTCCAACGGGTTTGGAAGGTCCAGTTTGTGACGACAGGGAACTCGCCATAGGCTTCGCCGGTTTGCGGGTTCCAGCAAATGTTGCGGTTATCTTTGCCGGCAGACAGAAGAAGATCTGGATCGTGATCGCACCAAGAAAGTGACAGCACACCTGACTCGTGGCCTGTGAGTGTCTATATAAACGATATCAGTATCAGTTCTCTCGCGGGCTATATAGTGGAACCTACCCGCTCAGGGGCGTGTGAGTTGCGCAGATCCCAGACATAGAGTACTGGGTCTGACTCGAGAGGTGATGATGTGATAAGCTTTGTGGGCTAAACCAGGAAATCGTTAGCATGATTCAAAGAACCTTAGAAAGCATATCAACGTACCCTCTCTGGATCCCATGCGACTGCGCTGACGGCCTTCCGGCCCTTGTTGTTAAGTGTGAGACTCTCTTTTTTGGTCTTGACATCCCAAACTGTCACAAAGCCAGAGCTGCTACCGGTGACCAAAATGTGAGGGACCTTCTTGTTCCAGTCCAAGCAGTCGATGTCGTCTGTGCGGGCGGCGTTGTTGCCCAATCGGAATGGGTTCTCGATGTTGTTCAGGTCCCAGATAAACAGCTATCGAGTAATTAGCCACATATCAAACCAATAGTCCTCGGTTATCAGCCTACCTCTCCTTTCGCTCCACCAGTTGCCAGGAGGTTCGGGTGTTTCGGGTTGAACTGAAGGGTTTTGATAGCGCCGGTGTGTTTGGTTGTTCTTGAGATCAACGCATCACTGATATTCGATGGTCAGTAATATGTCCGGGTATCTCTCTAAAGATCCAACCAACCTAGCTCCAGCAAGTAGCTTATCGGCATCCCATAACTCCAATGAGCCATCCTCCAAACCGCCCGCAATCACACCCCGTTTGTTGTCTTCGGACGTGGTCCAGGCCAAATCATTGAAACTATTGCATGTAGTTGGTCAACAAGTATATCTTCAGACGAATTCCATGGACCCACTTACCCTGAGTCTGTGTCGAGCTTAGCTAGCGGCTGCAGCTCCTCACTCGCATCTTCACGGTCAAGGCCCAGATCCCATAGCTCGAGGCATGTTTTGTTTGAGAAGTCGGCGTCAACAGCGCCAGCGCGAGTTCCGGTGGCAATCAATGGCGATGCGGCGCCAGGCGACCAGGCGAAGGTGGCCGTCCGTGGGATTTCCCTCAGACGTACCATGATGATGGCAGGGGAGATATGTTTAGTGACGATCGAGACCAATAGGGTAACGGTAAGAAATCATCCAAGACACAACAAATCTCAAGTAATGATGAAGAAGAGGTATCAAGAACCACCCCCTAGGAATAATTGACAATGGGGCGATGCTCTAGATGTTCCAAGTATAGCAGTAAACCAAGTGGCCTCCTGGACTTGGAGGGACCGGGGAACCCGCGCTAGACCCCTTCGGGACTCGCCAAAACACTCCGAGGTCAGCTGCACGTGATATCAATCTTCCGCTCTGAGCTGATAGCAAGATAGAGCTCTAGTTCACGATCTCGAACACTAAGTCCTTTTTTTCTTTACTGTCGCGCGCACTTTCGTCTCCTTTCTGACGGCAAGTGTATACAATCTCAGCACACCGATACCTATATTGAACATCTACGTCAATTGAGCCGAACCGCAACTACACATCATGAGTGAAACCACGCGGCTGAAGAACACCGTCTACGTGGGAGGTCTAGACCAGGGAGTTACTGCGCACACACTTGCCGAGGCTTTCGTTCCATTTGGCGAGGTTGTCGATATTTCGCTGCCCAAACCCGAGCAGCCTAACTCCAATGAAGCCCACCGCGGATTTGGATATGTGGAATTCGAACTGCCCCAAGATGCCAAAGAGGCAATCGACAACATGGATGGCAGCGAAATCTATGGGCGCACCATCAAGGTCGCCGCCGCAAAGCCACAGAAGGATGCCAACGAAGGGCTAGGCAGCAAGACTGCAATCTGGGAACAGGTGGGTTGGGACTGGATTGATATCTCATCGCATTCTATACTAACCTACATCTCTTACAGGAGGGGTATCTGGCGAAACATGCCGTCAGCGAGGAGGATCGGTTAGCGGCAGAAGAAGCTCAGGCTTCGAGCAACCGTCCTCAAGATCCTATGCAGGGCTTAGAACAATTAGATGTTGCTGGGCCGAAGGCCGAGTGAAACCCGCTACACTTTACGATAGCTACGACGAATATGACAATAAAAAGCACAATTCGAACACGGCAGTACAATTTGCCTACTACACCATCAAGATTCAAGCTCGGGGAGCCGGAATATGTACACGGGCTCCAATATCAAGCCCGTCCCTTTTTAGTCTCCGATGGCTTTTCTCAAGACATGCCCAACGGCTTCAAATTCTCCTAATCAACAATACAAACGGAAGGAATCCAAAAAGGCTGGATTGCATTCTGAGAGCTCAAAGAAACATAGTGGTACATTTAGTGCTCACGGCTCTCGGGGCTGTTGCGGTAGAGACGCAGGGTCTTGTCGGTCATCAGCTTCTTGCTGCAGGAGTAGACAGCAGCGCCAATGGCAACGCTATAGTTATAGGTTAGCATCAGAAAGATCAGAGCTTGATTCCCGTCAAGGGACGAAGGGGCGGAAAATTCGGGAATGTGTTCCGGAATCAAGCGGCAGATAGTAGCAGAGAGGTAGAAACATACGCGAGAACGAAGCCTAAATATCGAGCAACCTGTTAGTTCATATACCAGCACAAAGTCATTGACATGGCACATACCGATAGGGAGCAACTCGGGAGGAACACGCTTGAGCTGGCGCAGGCGCTGGGAGATAGTGTGGGCTGTAGTCGCAGAGTTAGCTCAATGACAATTCGCATAAAAATGGAGTCATTCTGCATGACTCCATTGATCACCAAATCTAGGGATCTCGAATATGCGTACCGCTCTGTGGCTCCTTCTACAGACAGGAGTTAGTAACCGAGGTGATCGTATGATCATACCATACAAGAAGGGAATCACATACAGGAGTAGGGAAGAGGAAGGCCCGAGTGGGCTGCATCCGCAGCATGCGAGTGGGATACATTGCGACAGATCTCGAAGTTCAACGAGTAGCAGGAGAAAGAGTGGGATGAGGACGAGGTTGGAACACCAGCTTTCCAAGAACGTGACTGGCTCGGGTGTAAAAGCGAGACGCTCAGTGGCTCTCGCTTGACCGCCCGCGGTCATACCCGGCACTTCACAGCTTCAATCACCCAACGTCGCTCTTCCCGGCTCACTTTCTCCCCCTCCTCACTTACCACTCCACTCCAATTCTTCCTCTTGTGTGTTGTTTCCCTTGAAGCTACACATCGCAAATATGGGTGCCATTCCGGAAGCCGACCCCGATGAGGTCCTCGAGACAAAGCCCTTCAAGTTCGTGACTGGTAAGTCTACTCCCCCCTCCCGCGAAAACCGGGGCCAGGACCCCCAGTGAAGAGTCAATGGCTAATTCGATCGCAGCTGGTACGTATACTCCCGACATATATCCGCTTTTCGCGCTTGTCGCATGCGTGTGGAGCGATTTCCCCCGATCGGCTGATGGATGGTGAAATTGACAATTTTCGACTGAATCGCAGGCTACGATGCCCGTTTCCCCCAGCAGAACCAGTACGTGATATCTTCTTGTTTGTGGTCTTGTTATTTTCCAGACTAACGTCGATTTTCTCGGTAGGACCAAGCACTGCTGGCAGAACTATGTGGACTACTACAAGTGCGTGAACGCTAAGGGCGAGGACTTCCGTCCCTGCAAGCAGGTAATTTTGACCACGAAAATGTTCTAGAAACTTGATGGACTCTAACTGATCTCCCGCAGTTCTACCACTCCTTCCGCTCCCTTTGCCCCAAGGCCTGGACTGACCGTTGGGACGGCCAGCGTGGTACGTATCAAAAGAGCTCCCCTGGATTTCGCTCATGTATACTAACGTCTTTCAACAGAGGCTGGAAACTTCCCTGCCCACCTTGACAAATAGATGATCAACAGCTATTTTTCTTTTGGTCGAGTGAGCCGTGTCAAATTTTTATGTATCGACAAGTTCCAATGTACTCTACTGGGTCACGCGAGGATACAAGCCCTCTATTTCCTATTTCGCTCCATCCGTGTAAGGCAAGAAAGGATGTCTATAAACTCGCCGTATTGTAAAGAAAATTGTACTGTTAGCTGATGCTAGATCTGACTCTTGAAGTATGGGCAGCCCTGTTCTTTCGTCGATAGATGCTCTCAGTACTGTGGGAACTATTACAGGTAAACAAAAGTCGAAAGACCAGGAAACCAAATTGTCCTTTGGGAAAATGCTCTGAATGCAATTCAGTGTGTATCTAATTCTATGTGTTCCCAATCTCCAAAAAAAAAGGTATCACCCAGCATACTATACAAGGTCCTTGGACCAAGTTTGAGATATGCGCCATGGCCCTAGGCCAACATTCGAATCTCAAGGGAAAAATCCGAAACAATGCAAGCTATATACAAGCCAAAATTTTGCTCGTCCCAAAGTACACCACCCAAACAGAAGATCAGAAAAAGAAATGCCAGCAAATCGTATGTACCGAGGATATATCGGACAAAAGGCGTAAATGATGTTGAGATATGAGAAGATTGGGGCGGGAAAAGGGAAAGCAAAAAGGAGTCACTCTGTGGCTTTTTAGAGGCCCTTGAGCTTACGGTAGAGCTTCTTGTGCTCTTCAAGGAAGAGGAAGGTAGCAATAGTATGGGGGCCGAGACGGATGAAGCTAGGCACCCAACCACGGAAAGTCCATCCCAGACCTTCCTTGCGGCAGATATCACGCAGGAGACTGACAATACTCTGGCCCTTGCCATCCGCGTGGGAGGCAGTCATAATGCGGGTCTTGATCACGTCCACAGGGCTGCAGACAGTGGTTGCGACGAAGCCCGCCATGAACGAGGCAGTGAAGTGTGTGCCCAGGTTGTCAGCCATACCGATCTGCTCCATACACATGCGCTTGAAGGTATCGTAGGAAGCGAGTTGAGAGGCAGTCATGAGGATTGCGCGGGTCGAGTTGGGCCACACGCCGCGGAAGAGAGAACTGAATCCCTCAGTCCGGGTCATCTGGGCGATTCCATGGAAGGCGTTTTTGTAGTTGCGGCGCTGGGCCGGGGGGAGGGAAGCGTCGTGTTGCATACGGACATTCATCACGTCGGCTGGGTTACCTGCCCAGCCGCCGATGAAACCGGAGGCGCAGGCAATACCGACCAGCGTAAGCATGCTTGGTGCGCCGGCGTCTGGGGTCGAGACGCGCGACTTCAATTCTTCGTAGATACCGAATCGTGTTGTGGAGTATGTGATCTGACGGAGCATTGCAGCCGACAACTATATTTCGTCCAATTGGTCCTGGTTAGCCAACTAGCCAACTTCGCACGCTTGCTGGTCTTGGGCATTCGCTGTAGACCGCGTTTTTGAGATCTCACATACACCACTGTATAACCCTGTAACGCCTGCATTCTTCACGATATGTTTAAACGTTCCCAGCATGGTCTTTGGCGCATCGGGGGCACGTGTCTGTAACCGAACCTATTATGCGACAGGCAGATATCAGCGTCGGGGCTCGGACTCGTGGTCATGAACGACCTATCTCGGACGAACGGCCGAGAGATTGCGAGAGGTTGAATTTACCTTGACTGCAGGCACAGGGTCAGCATCTTGCGCAGAGTATAAACAAGACAAAGGAACATACCCAAATCCAACGGATGTGTGACTGCCGCAGCAAAACATGAGGCCGAACCTCCAAACCAAAACGGGTAATGCACCTTCTTCGGTTTTGAGGGCGCCTGAACGGGCACGACTCGGGAGTGAGGAGCTACCTCCAACATCTTGCCGCTGTCTGCCATCTTGTTTCCGGCAAACAAGACCCCTTTAAATATACACCTGGGGAAGAAAAAGGAGGGGAGAGTGGATGTTCGAAGAACGTAATTTACTTTTTTTTTCGGGTTTTTGGCGAACGTGACTTTTGACGTAATTTTGGCCTCCAAATACCAACGGAGACAAATCAGACCTCCGAAGCCACTCGGTAGCCCCAGCCGATCGAACGAGGAAGCCAATCATGCCAAGTGCCTTGATGGGGTGCAGGGCTGCACCAATCAGAGACTCGGTTTTGTGGTCTTTCTTTTGTGAAGGACATCGCGATAACAACCTGTAATCGGGTTACGGCCCTGGTCGAGATATCAGATGCCTCCGCCTGTATCGCTTGTTGAAATAGATACCGAGGGTATGTTCTCACATACAGCCGTTATAATGGCTTCATTCGTGAAGCTCATCTGGCAGGATCCGGCTATGGGGATCTTCGGAGATTTCACGGATATTGGGCGGTTGGCGTCGGATTACCGAGGGCATGCACTGAGGGGCACAACATATGCATGAAGCCTAGCTGTGAAGATCACTTATGGTGGGTGATGTAATAGCTAGGGCATATTCGTGATCACTGTGAGGGTTGGTCCGATTTTAGGATATTGTTCAACAAGAGATCTGCATCGGGGCAGAAGGGTTGGTTATATATACACGCAATCACACATCTTAAAAACCTACAACATATGGGGAAAACAAAATGATGTATAACGCAGTATCTATGATCAAATTTGATTGCCTCAACCTAAGGTCTAATTATCAACAGATATATAAGTATAGTATTACCGTAGTCATCTTATTCAATTGAAGAAGGGTATACAATTTAGCACTCTGTGCCTTCTTAGAGTATGAACATAATGTACTCCGGCATATAGGTAAATCTGCATCTTGAAGTGGCCCAACTTGCTACTCAAAAAACTGCAGGTTCTCTGAATCTAACCTATCCTAATGATACCTGCAGCACGAGGTATATACCAAGCTTCCTAGCTCTATTATACTGTACAATATAGGGCGATGTACTTCGGATAATAGTTCTACCGAACCGAACATGTGTTGATAGCAACGATTATCGCAGACAATTCTTGTGTCGACTCAATTCATCCGACAATGAGGCTCTTCGCTACTGGTCGAGCCCTGCGTGCAAGCAGTGGCCGCTGGTCATTTGCTTCAACCCGACCCCAAACCGTCGTTACGCGTTCGCTCCAACCGAGACTTATCTTCTCCCGCAACCGTGAATGGAGCTCAACCACAGCTTGTCGAACAAGCGAACAGAAGCCTACCGCTGCCCCCAACACCCCGAAACAGCAATCAACTCTCAACATTGAAGGAGATGCTTACCCAACCGACGAGTGGACAAACACCCCCGATACAATCCTCTCCCACGTCGGACGACGACTCTACCTCGACGAGAACCACCCACTCGCCATTACCCGCAAGCTTATTGAGAGCCAATTCCCCGCCCCAGTCTACGGCAACTACTCAGAGAAGAACCCGGTCGTCTCAACAAGAAAGAACTTCGACGTCCTCGGCTTCGCCCCGGACCACCCGGGCCGCAGCCGCACAGACACCTACTACGTGAACAACAAGACCGTACTACGCACACACACCAGCGCCCACCAACAAGCCTATTTCCAGCAAATCGCCCGCAATGAAAAGACCCGCCCAGAGGAGGTCGGCTACACCGTCATCGCCGACGTCTACCGCCGCGACGCAATCGACCGCAGCCACTACCCCGTCTTCCACCAGATGGAGGGCGCAATGCTGTGGAAACGCCCAGCGACGAACCCGCTCGCCGCATCCTCCGAAACAGCAGCCAAGATCATGGCTGATTTGGAGAAGATCCCGCGCCACGATGTCGTCGTCGAGGACCCAAACCCTACCATCCACCCCCAGCGCAACCCGCTGCAGGCAGAGCACCACAGCGCCGAAGAGATCGAGGCCGTAGGCGCGCACCTGAAGCGCTCGCTCGAGCGTATGGTTATCAAGATCTTCACGGAGGCTAGCAAGGCGGCGGCTGGCGGCGGCGTGGAGCAGGAGCCGCTCAAGGTGCGCTGGGTCGAGGCCTACTTCCCATTCACCAGTCCGTCCTGGGAGCTGGAGGTATTCTGGCAAGGGGACTGGCTTGAGATTCTGGGGTGCGGCGTCGTCAGACAGGATCTGTTGATCAATTCGGACGTGCCGGATCGGATTGGATGGGCGTTTGGATTGGGAATTGAGCGGATTGCGATGCTTCTTTTCAATATTCCTGATATCCGGCTGTTCTGGTCGCAGGATGAGCGGTTCTTGTCGCAGTTCAAGGCTGGGCATATTGCGCGCTTTGAGCCGTTCTCTAAGCACCCGGCTTGCTATAAGGATGTTGCTTTCTGGCTGCCTCCTGCGGCTGTGACGGGGGGTAGTAGTGCTGCTGGTGGGGCTGTGCCTTTCCATGAGAATGATGTTATGGAGATCGTTCGTGGGATTGGTGGTGACCTTGTTGAGGATGTGACTCTCATTGATGAGTTTACGCATCCTAAGACTTCACGCAAGAGCATGTGCTACCGCATTAACTATCGCAGTTTGGAGCGGACTCTGACGAATGAGGAGACCAATGAAATGCACCTCAAGGTTCGGGAAAAGTTGGTGGGAGAGCTTGGAGTTGAGCTTAGGTGAGTGTGAAGATGACATGATCGATGTTTTGTAATATAGTGCTGTAATTATGGAGAGCATGTAAGATATATCATTCCTCTCATCAGGCCCAGCTTGATTTATGATTAAAGTATAGTATGAAACAATTACGAGCAAAGAAATGGCGACATCGGAGGCTATAATAGTGCCCCGACGACTTGTGTATTATACAGATGAGGAGAGAGTTATGAGGGGGCATAGAGAGAGACATGGATGTCTTGAAACAAGGGAACAGACACCACCAACACGAGACAATCCGTACGCCTCCAGGCACATGCAACAAGGGTGTATCATGCAGCCGAATCCAAGAGACAAGCAGAAAGATAGCAAGAGATTTTCCTGGGTCCATAAACCAGCCGTTTCCGAGAGCAAAACCCTATCGTGATCATGATGTATGACATATGGTACAGAGAGAAGTGAAGAGTAAAAAAAATGCGAAGAGAATCAAAGAAAATCGAAGGATTAAGCATCGGAATCTTTGCCGATTATTTAAGCGTTCTTAACGACGCCGACCTTGGCAGCCTAGAGAAGACAGTTAGTTATCAAGCTCTGATGAAACATTGCAAATTAAGTAGTGGTACTCACCCGCAGAACGCGGCCATTCAGGCGGAAGCCCTTGCTCTGGACGTGCATGATATCACCATCCTCGAGACCAGCAGCGGGAGCCATGAAGGTAGCCTCGTGCAAGTTGGCATCGAACTTCTGGGCCTTGCCATCGACCTGCTCGGCAGGATCATAGCGCTCGAGGCCGTGCTTCTGGAGGGTGCTGAGGAGGATGTTCTGGGTCATAGTGAGACCGGTGAAGAGCTCTTGGAGGTCCTTGTTCTCCTCGGTCTTGGGAGCGGCAATCTTGTCCGCGGGCACGGCCAGCAGCGCGCGGTCAAAGTTGTCAATGCTGTCGAGGAGGTCCTTGGCGAAACCCTGGATGGCGTACTTGCGGGCACCGTCCATTTCGCGCTTGTTGCGCTCAACAAGGTTGCGAGAGTCGGCGACGGCGCGAAGCCATTTGTCCTAATACAAGAGGTGGTCAGTATTTGTTTGTGGAATGGGATGCGGAACTACCCGCGGCAACGAGGTTGAGATGGCATACCTTGAAATCAATAGCTTCCTTGGTCTTTTGTTCGAGCTCCTTCTTGACGGGGTCCTCGGCTTCAGCGTTCTCAGCGCCCTCGGCCTTCTCAGCTGCGGGTGCTTCCTTGTTCTCTGTGGAGTAGAGGCGGGTAGACCGGGGAGCGAATGGCCGGAAAGCCGGCAGACGCGATTGTTGTGTTGTCCGTCGCAGCGCCAGCGATGCGGTGGAGGGAGAGGAGGTGGAGGTGATGGAGCGGGCGGCCTGAGCCTGTCTGAGGAGGGTTCGTTGGAACATTATGAATAGTGAGATGTGGAATTGGGAATGGAGACTCGATGAACTTGTACTGGAGTCAATGGCTTTCGGATAAAATTCATCGGGTATCACCTGACCGCCTTGGTATTCTTGGCTTGGAAAAACGCTGCGCCGAGCGACCTTCTTCTGCTTTCTATCTGATCGGCGGTGATCGGCAGTCTGTGTTGAACGTCTGAAATCCCTCTTTAGTTGTTTATGAGTGTGATTCGATATTTTGAATGGTATGATCTATGATTCAAATTGATAGGAAACAAACATCGAACAAGAGGTTAGTCTAGACCATCGTCTACAGCCTGGCGGCATGCCATCGGGGGTTGTCTGTATAAAATGATGCAAATCCTCCATACAGGATTTGTAACAGATATAGAGTACATTAGATGAGAATTGAAATTCGAAATGGAGCTGTCTCAGAACTTGGAATGTTGTGACTAATTGCCAAGACCCAGAAACATCGTGTCCATTGAAGTGTAGGTAACCTGATGGACTATCTGCAATCGTAAACTACATATGTAGGGTTCAAGCTTCAGAATGATAGAGACACGCATCGAACGCCCTGTTGCTGAAGACCCAGGCATGTTCAAACCGAGCCTTCTTGCTCAATGCTCTGCATATGTTGTACCATCCTCTTGGCGTCATTACGCGTCCTTTCCATTAGCATACTCTGCTGCCCTATCCATCGCAGTCGCTCTTTCCAGAACTCCCAGCGAGTCATTGAGAAATTGGAAGTTCCTTTCCACAGATTGGAGTTCGACAATCTTGGTAGCTCAATACGATTGAGGTTGCATTTGTCAACCAAGCTGAATATAACGTGACCCGAAATCTCGAAAAAAGGGACCAGAGCGTACACATCAACCTAGATTCTCAGGTCAAAAACTTGAAATGCCATGGCACTTTGCCTCAACTTACATCCAATGAAGTAAGCGGCGGTGTCATGGGCCAGTGATTCCACGGATCATGTTCGAGTGTGACCATAATGACCTGAAATGCCCTGCTTAGTTCATTCGAGAAGCTGCAATCAGGGGGGAATATTGTAAGATGATGTGCATTGAAAGCGTTGACGCAACGAAACGTATGGCTGTCTCTCATGTCATGTCCTTGGCCGTATCTGAATGCGAAGCAGGCTATAGTTGAGACGTTAGCTACCAGACCAATGAACATAGACAACGAAGTGCCGAGTGATGTCCAAAAGTACAGGAATGAACAGTAAAGGGGGTCTATAGCAGCCCATCTATAACTCACTTTCCCAAGACTCGAACCATATCATTTCAAATGATAGTAGGTCTTTCCACCGCTCCACCCTATCCCTGCACCACCACATGAGTTTCTGTTCCTCGGTCATCTCCAGCTCTGGAAGTGCTCGTATAGCCTGCAGCAATCTCAGAATAGCAGGCTGATAGTGCGGCGATTCAATACCAGCATCCCACAGTAACCACGAGACACGCTCGCCTTTATCAACAGAGGCCACAATTCCATGACGGCTATCATTGCAGAGGGACATGAGTTGATGGGCTGCATCATGTACTGGAATGGCGCTTGGGGTTCCGTAGTGCTTAAGGAATTCTCGCAACGTTTGGGTCTCATCTGGTGTTGGGGCATTGTCGTCATCTGGGTCAGTTCGCGGATGAGAGACCCGCTCCCACTCAGTATAATCCTCACTCATTGTAGGGAGATAACGTTGCACGCTATCTAGCATCTGATGTTGCTGCTGGTTAGTACCTGGCAAGGATATCGTGTTGGAAGGAATGAATGATAGTCAACGAAAAGGTACGATCACACTCAAAGGAACAAGAGAGCCGTGAATAAGGAAATTCACCTCCGCTGCGCGCTGAGTTGTCTCAAATGATTGACTGACACTATGCTAATTGAGGACGAGAGCAAGGCACCGCAATAAGATCGATAGAGGAACCTCTTCTGGCCCAACTGTGTCACAATAGAAAAAAACGAGACGGGTGTTCCCGCCTGATTTACATTCATAAGCGATGGGAATCCCACTTCAAGAAACCCTTCTGTATCTATGTTGTTCAGCGAAATTTACCTAGCCTGAACCTCAGACCTCATTCAATCATTCCATCTCCATGTTGAACTACCAAACCTACATAGGTACATTCATATAGAAGGCTACTATATATTTCAAAACCGTGCCAATGAGTACTATGTGTAACTTTGCTTCATGAATCATCATGAATATATAATACTAGAGTACTATAGGCTGTGGTCGTGAGCATATATCTTGCTATCTCATTGAGACTCGGTGTTCGTAGAGAATTCAAGTAACAGAAATTCAGCGCGCATATACTACCTTATAGCCTTTTACACAAGAAACTGGCTCAAATATTGTCTAAAAAGCGGATGATTTGCAATCATTTGTAGATCGGCGGGTTCTTGATCTAAAAGTAGAATTTCGACCCGACTCGGGAAACAAGAATCTCACGATAGCTCAATCAACTTGGGTTATCCAGCGAGTTGATGCGGCCAAAAAATCCCTCTTTGATAGATATAGAGGATATGGAAATGAGATTGGGTATTGTCGCCAATTGATCTCCGGAGTATTTTCATCGAGTTGAATATCTGATGGTGTCTGACACATGGAGGACCTGCCCGGGTGGTATATATATTTCCAAAGAGGGGTATGTGGATCAGATTAAACCCCGGATATTGACGTGTCGACATAACCAGAGAGCTCTGTTATAAATCAAGTAGGTTATTCCTCTATTTTGCTCATAAATTTCCTCAATCTCGATTACAGAACAGCAATGTCAAGCCATCTAGTCACCCACCGTCGCGCCTTCAGGCGAACAGATGATTATACTCCGGGCAAGCCCAAACTAAAGCTTGTTCAGGAAGCGCTCGCGCTACCACTTGCACCAACTGCGGTCTTGATCAAAGTTCATGCTGTTGCCCTCAACTACCGCGACGCCAATATCGCGAATGGAGGCAACCCGTGGCCGGTAATCCCAAATGGTATCCTTGGTAACGATGCAGCAGGCGAGGTGCTGGCTGTCGGCGAGAAAGTCAAGACCTTCGCTATTGGGGATAAAGTAGGGCCTATTACTGACACTGAGAATATCTCGGGGCGTGAGGTAAAGCGCTCGTGGCTGGCGGCGGATGAGGACGGCGTCATGGCAGATTATATCATCTTCGACGAGGGTGTTCTGTGCAAGCTCCCAGCGTACCTTGACTGGGTTGATGCTGCTATGATTCCATGTGCTGGCGTGACCGCTTGGTCGGCGTTGAAGGGGATGAGTATTGGACAGACTGTGTTGATACAGGGTATGTACTTCCAACGTGGACAGTCGTTCTGCCATTGACACATTATTTAGGCACCGGAGGAGTTAGTGTCTTTGCACTTAAGCTTGCAAGAGCTGCGGGTCTCCGGGTGATCTTAACATCCTCAAGCGACAAGAAGCTTGAACAAATGAAGATCAAGTATTCAAACCCGCCGATTTCGACTGTCAACTACTCGGATACTCCTGACTGGGACCAGGGGGTTCTGAAACTGACAAATGGTATTGGTGTGGACATTGTTGTTGAAAATGGTGGATCTGGATCTTTAGTCAAGAGCCTGAGGTGTACTCGACGTGGCGGCGTCGTCAGCCAAGTTGGTTACCTTTCGCAACAGAACCCTGAAGATCTGAGGGAGCTGATCCCAACAATCATTGATCGAAGAATCAACCTGAGGTAATGAGCCTCATACTCACTCTCTGAACCACGAAGTCTGACATGACAAATAGGGGCATCAATGCCGGATCGAGACATGATATGGAGGATTTCTGCGCTGCTCTATCAACATCGCAGACGCCACTCAATGACCTGATTGATAGGACTTTCCCATTTGAACAAGCCGAGGATGCTCTTGAATATGTTTGGCAGGGTAGGCAAGTGGGAAAGATTGTGCTCCGTCTTTAAAGAAACGTGGTTACACTGTCTCCAATGGCACCCTGCAGTACGCGACGAACTTGGGAGCCTCCTAACCACCTACATGTTACCATGACATATGAATATATCCCACAACGGGATTCAATGTCAGCCACAGCTTACTTAGCCGTTTAAAGACCATAGATTATATTGAAGCAGTTGATTCAAACTAAGGGGAAGCTGACGCTGATCTGAACTGAGCAATCGCCAGAAGTGACGTGAAATTGAAATACTCCGATAATCCCCCCGCCACACGAGGCTAGCAAAATAGTCGTAATAAAGCCCGTCGTCTTCCATATTGAAGAGATCCCTGAAGATCAGATGCTTAGTTAGCTAGGATGGCCCGCAAAATGATACGAACTTCCCAGCAAGAACCAGGGTTTTGGACGCACAGAATATGGTGTTCAAGATATGTGGCCATACTTCCGTAGTTGCGCATAATCCACGAGATTCGTCCACCAAAACTCCTTAACCCAACGGAGGATCGCCAGGTTTTTGTACTTATGCCCATAAAGACCGATAGAAGTCTACAAGCAAACGAAATCAGCATAAAACTTCCACGAATCACCCAACCAACGGAAGCATATACGTACATCACCGCAAAGGGACCGACCATGAATGCAATGAATACAGTTCTTTGAAGTGGCGCTAGCAGAAAAGCATTTGACCACGAAAGGGCCCAGAACAAGCTCCGAATCGAGCGCTTGTTTGATGCTTACCCTGAGGCACGTCATGCGCCAAAGCAAACCAAGGATAATTGGGTTCGCGAACTTGTGCGGCGAATCCGGGACGCGAGGCATGATGAACGCGTAGGTTCTCCTCGCGTGTCCAGGATCCAGTCTGAAGGATTTTGTCCGCACTCCCAGCGGGTCACAGATCCAGGGATCTCGTAAAAGCCATTTGAGCTGTCCCGCGTGGATATCAAGTCAATGAAGTAGCTATCCTCCAAGGCCTACCCGATAATGTTGCTGAGGCTCTCAGGGGCATGAAGAACATCCTGAGAGTCGATGCCGTCAGATTCAGCTGACTTCTGAGTCGGCAGATTCACAGTCCCAATGCCGATGACCTCGTAGAATATGTGAGGACCTCTGACCCAGGTACAGAAAGAGGTGTAGTCACCAGCAAACCAGGATCGATCTTTGGCGACACTAAGAGCAAGAGATAGTTAGAAACATGTCAGTTACCTTGTAAAGAAGGGGATCTTCACAGAAAGTTTGAGTCAGGAGACCATATCCAAGCAGGGCATGGAAGTGGTGTCAAATCAGACGAAACGGGCTCAGTTTGCTGAGATGCAGCCATAATGAAAAACTATCTTTAGGATTACGGATAGAGGTAAATAAATCAAAAGACAGAGGCAATGGCCGGCAATGTGAGAGATGCAGAATGAAATAAGTTGTGCTGTATCTCTTACTCGAGGTTGGGGAAGAAGAAGGACGAGACAGCAGGGAAGAGAGAAAGAAGGAAAGAAAGGGAGACGATGAGATACTGAATGGCGACAGTCTCGCACGTCTGTATTGCGGATACCTCAATGGGATTCAGGTGACGCAACTTCCGTGGATGTTGATGGCATCGCAATCCTTGATGGATAACTGACGAATTGAGATAGTAGCTTCCAAACAGGATGCTTCTCCTCTAGTATATCTTCAATTGTCACCTACATATATGTATCAAGTACGAAAACCCGCATCGCGCCCTAAACAGCCCCGAGAACCCGAATGGCGGTATCTCGATCTATCTGGTCTTCACGCAGCTTTTTAAATTGGAAGGCAAGTTCTACAATGTGTGGCAGGTATCTCTAGAAAGCCTTTTCTACCATGAGACTACATGGTTGAATCGTACTAGATACTTAGCTACACACATCTTGATTGCCTACGGCGCCCTAAACCCGCATGGATTCATTCATCTCCAGCAGCCTCGAAAGCCCGAAAACCCGCATACTCTCATTGTTCAATAGAGGTGACCACTAGGCGTACAAACCCTAAGCACGAAACTCTCAAACTTGCAAAGAATTGCCTCAATATCAAAACCCTAGAAATATCCAAAACTTGGTAGATATTTGATTACAAAATTGAGATATCCAGTGAAACCTTTTGTGGTATAATTCTATGGATTGTTTGTATATCTCACATAGATCATACTGCGTACGGCTTCTTAATTGAATTTTTATGACTACGAGCTGCTATTATAAAAAGAAGGTTTATGGAGACGTCGAATTAGACTCCAGTTAGACTGCAGCAAATTATTGGAAATGACTAGAAGATCAGATATGATCACGAGACAACGCTTGGTTCGACATCTTAAAAACCATATCAAGCAAAAGATCAATTGAGTATCAAGCTAAGGCTCAGATCCTAGAGCCAGGAATATTAAGAAAAGTTGCTCATATGCCCATCCTTCCCAACGCCTTGTGGGCAGAAAAACCACACATGCAATACCTATGCGCAATAGAAACCATAACAGACATCGCTAAAAGAGAAAGCAAAGACATCCCTGAGTCATTTTACTCCATAAGCTCAACCGGAGGACGAGCAGTCTTTGGAGGCATCTGCTTCACAGACATATCAATGGGACTCATATCCAAATCCATATCCACATCCTCAATGTCGAGAGTCATATCTTCAACCATCACAGCTGGGAGATCGGGACTGCCACCGTGGTCCTCGGGGTGGTAGATGATAGTGCTGCTCCTGCTACGCTGCTGGGAGCCAAGAGGCCAGCTGGGCGTGCGCTTGTTGGAGGCGGCAGAGGCGGGTGTGGCGGGTGTGACAGGTGCGGGGTTAACTGCTGCTTCAGGCTGGGCGTGATCGGTCTTCAGCATGGCCAAGGCGTGTGCCAGATCCGAGGCGTGGACTTCCTTGTTGGGCGGGTCCTCATTGCGCATGACCCAACCGTGGGGCGGGCTGGGAGGCGGGGAGATAAAGAACATCTTGGAGGCTTGCGGGGCCTCGAGGAGTTTGGGCCGGCCACCATCCAGGATGGGGGTTCGCTCGCCGAAGTAGATTCGTGGGTGCACGTTCCGGTTCAGGAGTTGCTTGCCGTCAAGCAACTTGCGGATGGCGATGGCATCTTCGTCGGTGTGGAAGGAGCATACGATGCGACGAAGCGATGGCAATGGTGAGAAGGAGTTCAGAGGAGCGACTGCTGTGATCTGATTGCGAATTTCTTCCAGGGCTGGCGGTTGGAAGACCAGTAGATCGTGGAGATCGGTGATAAGAAGAGTGTTGGAGGGTGGTGTGGGCTGGGAAAGCGGAGGAAGGTTGGCAACATCAAGCGATAGTGATGGTCGCGATGAGGAGCGGGAAGACATATTGGATGAAGGTGATGAAGCCAATACAGGTGAGACCGAAGTAGCCATTGTGTGTTGATATGTTTGGAGGCGGAGGGAGGATGGATAAGGGAAGATAAAGGAGGTTGCCACCGGATAAGAACGGTTGTTCTAGAATTTCCAATGGACTTTTTTTTTTGTGAATGGCGAAGAGATTGATGGAATTGGAGAGGAAAACTTTGATTTGGATTGCCTCTCTCTTTAATAGACCTGTGATTTTTTCACTCGAATGAAATCCGTGAGGCGCAGTTATTGCCATCATGGATCCCTGCACTGCCCTCTTACAGCGTACTCCGTACTCCGTACATTCCACATGTTCCTGATCCACCCTGCTTCCGGCTGCAGTGCCGAATAGTCTACTTTTGTCAGATCGAAACAATCTAATTTCCCTGAATTGATCTTAATTCGCTACGTTCTCGGCTACAGTGAGGTGCATGCGCCACACAAGCCACATGTTGGGTTCGGTCATCTTCCCTTTCTACTGTGCACTAGCCACATCCAGTGACCTCCCAGATACTCCGCCCCTTTTCCCGTCCGAAGCTCCGCATTCAGAATGGAGTCCGGAGTACACAGTGTAGTACGCCGGACATGAAATTGACACCATATTGAGATACAAGGCTATCACTCATCCTTCGCCTTGCCTAAGCCTCATTGTATCTAATTACTATCTAACCGGCAGAATTAAGGCCTCAGCATTGCCACCTGCGCAACCTTGCCTACGCCTTGAATTACGAATTTGGGGCTTACGGGGGATTGGACCGCGTTTGTCTGAGCTGCAAGGCTACTCAATTAGTTATTTCTGGGGCTTATGCATCTGCTCTATTGATATCCGGGGCAAGGTGAAAGCAAAACCAAGCAAGCGGGTATTACTATGGATCTTCTTTGTGGCACATCCTGGCTGACTGGCCTCGTGTAGGTCCAATTAAGGTCATTTATTTATTAGTAAGTGGAATACTCAACTTAGCCTTGCTTCGGGCCGATGTTCCAATTTTATTTGTATACGTGGATGCCAACGAACAGCGTCGAGTGAGCATCGAGACTACGGCATGTTGTCCTACCTTAATAGTTACTACAGGTGCCAAGACGACGTGGCAACCTATCAGAGGCACGAATCTTTCTGTGATCTGTATATACCGACGTAATATGGCTAAACCAACTATGAAGCGATCAATGGTATGCTCTATAACTTACTTCCTTGAAGTTGGATCACTCCGGTTGTCTCTCTTTCCGGCCTAACAGTGCGTACTTGGCGCTGCGCCTCCGATTGTGACACAACAGCAGTGAACGCAGCTTCAACATCATGTTCGGATAGCCACTCTGTATCTGGTCTGCTTTTCATCCGAGCAACAAGCGCAGCATCCTCTTCTTCCCGTGTCGCAAATGTAGTCGCTTTTTTGTCGATCTGGCCATGCACGATACGTAGCAAACGAGCCGTATGCGGCTGCCTGGTTCTGCCGTATAGCCCCAACGCCCGGCTGATGTTGCTAGCTGAAAAGTGTCCTGACTCTAACGAAGAGGACACATGTTTGAATGAAAGTCCAAGAGCAAGCGAGTCGTCGAGCGCCAATGAGCCTCCAGCTGCAAAGGCACCGCCATGAGCGTGCGCTGCGTCGCCAACTAATGTTACTCGTGACCCAAAGACCCAGGTTGGTAAAGCGTCTCCGGCAAAATTGGGATACAGATTAGTAGATGGTGTCAGTTCTGTCAGCGCTTTGACAGTGGGATTCCAGTCCTACAAACCGTCAGTCAAGCATCCCTGAGCAGATCAATTGAGGACATACCTTGTATCTTTGTCTCAAAAATTCAACACTGCCAAGCTGATCCCAAGCAATGCTTTTCTCAATCTCTTCTGCTGAGCGTGGATCATCATATGCACCCACAGTGGTGTATTGGTTCTTTCCTGGGTCCTGTCAGCTCTGTACCATCCGTCAAGGAGTACCAATTTCTACTTACCAAGTCGAGACGCGAAGAAGTTGTCTTTCGGGCCCCACTACCAGTAATGTCAGAGAGAACACTGGAGAAACTTTGCCCAGTACCAACATACCCAGTGCATGGAGTCAGAAGGCAGATTAGGAATCTTTCCCTCTACCAAGTGAGCATCGAACGTTGCCCTCATGAACACCTTCCCACTGAAACGAAGCTCATAGTCTGGGAGGAACGATTGTCTGACACTCTGAGTTGATATTAGTCAATTGCAGTGCTAATCAAGCTTATACCACATACCGATCGAATCCCATCTGCACCGACGAGAACATCCCCGTGAGCACTGCTACCATCCTCAAAATACAATGCTACACCGTCTTCATTGGCTTCCGCTCTGATAATCTTCTTGTTTAGATGGATAGACTCTTTGGAAAACTGCTCCAGAAGAGCAGAATGAATATGACCTCGATGGAATCGGGTAGTATGATGACGAGGGTCCGGGACATTAGTATGAGTATCAGTGGACACTACTTGATCTGTCTTCCAGTGGCTATTCTCTGCTGGTCAGCCCCTGAGCAAGTACTCAATGACTCGTGGAGCCCATACCGGAAGATTTGTGGAATCCCACTTGGGCCCCTAAACCCGACTTCGTCGGTCAGGGCATTATGTACACCGAGTTTCTCCAGTGTGCGCATGCCCTGGTATTTTGATAGTATCGTCAGCCTGTCGAACCAGCTCGGCGAAAACAGGCGTTACTTACATTTGGGCTCAGCGCAATGCTGGCTCCGATTTCCAAAAGCTCCGGGGCTTGTTCATAAAGCTGGATATCTAGGTTTGGAACAGATGATATCCGCTTCAGGGATATAGCCGTTGCAAGGCCAGCAATGCCAGCACCGGCAATCAACACTCGCAGTGGTTCATTTTGTTCAGTCATTTTGGCGCATTCAAAGTCAAAGTCAAAGTCAAATTCAAAGTATAGCTATGTCAAAATACTTCTTTTAGCAGATCCGGATGTTTTCCTTTTCTCGAGCTATCGCCAGAGCTTTAAGCACGCCAACAATGCAGCGGTGACACAACCCCGCAATGGCGACTTCAAACGTGCGCTGAGGTCTCAATCGCGTGTTTATATTCTGAGATCGCGTTTTGGTAAGCAGGAACAAACATGGCTGTCACCAATTTGGATATTGACGTTCGACCTTCTCAAATAGGAGAAAATGATTGTAGACCCCGCATCCTGTATCCCCCAACTATACCCCAATGTCTCTTTAGTGTGAAGACGACAGAGTGCTAAAACATTGCGCAATATTGTAATAGACCGTATGAATATCATAAGTACTTGTGATGGCTGTAGTCCTCATTCAACCAAGGCATTTGTGTATTGTATATACTTCAAATTCCACAAACTCTCAATATGGTAATAGAAAACCCCAAGCTGGCCTTCGCAGCAGAAACACAAGCAAACGAAGAAAGTAACAGCAATTTCAATGGCGCCCCAAAGCTTCCTGACCAATTTGCCGACGAGAGCTTCAAGCTCTTCTCAAAAATCGAAGTCGCAGACCCAACCCCCGAAGAGGCGAAGCGGATTCGCAACAAGTGTCTCTGGCGGATTCTGCCTTTTCTTTGTATAGGATATCATCTAATGTACGTCGATAAACAGACGGTATGTTTGAAAGACCGTCCCCATACTAGAAGTCAGTAATAACATGCAAGCAGCTTGGAAGTTCTGCGATCCTGGGTATCATGCAAGATGCACACCTCAACTCGAATCAATATAACTGGCTTTCTTCAATCTTCTATTTTGGGTATCTCCTTGCTGAATGGCCCCAGAATTGGGCTTTGCAAAAATTCCCCGTTGGAAAATGGCTGGCTGGGAATCTGGTAGTATGGTGTGTTCTTCACTTATTCTCGAATCTTTCATCCGCATGGAGGGTCTATCGCTGACTTTAGTCTAATAGGGGCGGAATCACAATTTTGCATGTCCCTTGCAACAGTTTTGCATCTCTTTTTGTTGTCCGCTTTTTCCTCGGGGTGGCAGAAGCATCTATCGTCCCAGCTTTCCTGCTCTGCATGTCCATGTTCTTCACCTATGACGAGCAGGCTGTCATGATGCCGGTTATGTGGTCAATTGGCAATGCAAGCCCCATCACATCAGGCTTGTTATCATATGGCGTCCTTTGGATTGAAACAGGCAGTTTCTCTCCTTGGAAATGGTTCATGGGTATATATTTGCTCACATAACATATTATTTCGGGAGGCTGACCATCTCATTAGTTATCACAGGTGTTCTCACCGTCATCTTCGGTGTCTTCGTCTATCTCTTCTTCCCCGATAGTCCTGTACATGCCAACTTCTTAACATACGAGGAGCGCGCAAAGGCAATTCTGCGGATCAAAGATAATCGCTCTGGAATTGAGCAAAAGCTTTTCAAAAAATATCAGTCAGTCCTCATCTTTATCGCAGTAGATAGGATATATATACTGACTTCATTCTTTGAAGGTTTATGGAAGCCATCCAAGATCCCAAAACATGGCTTTTCTTCCTCCATGCCTGGTCCCAGGAAATGGCAAATGGAATAACTAACCAATATTCACTGATCATCAATTCATTTGGGTTTAGCATTCTCCAAACAACTCTACTGGGAACCGTCACAGGGATTGTATCATTCTTCTCTCTTGCATCCGCTGCGGTCACATTGTATTACACAAAGGTAAGTCAGATCTTGAAATCGAATACGAACCGGGACTAAGAACTTCCAGAATTGGCGAGCATGGGTATCACTCATTGCATACATCCCAGGTGCTCTCTCAAGTATTCTGCTACTTGGTGAGTAGTCTCATGCTTCTGAATTGACCTATTACTTATCATGTTTAACTAGCTTTGCCCTGGTCCAATCGATGGGGCCTCATCACTGGCATCTGGATTCGCTCGACAGTCGGCATCCCCTATGCTGTTGTGATGATTTGGGCTGCCAATGCATCAGCAGGTCATACGAAGAAGACCACAGTCATTGCCTTTTATCACATTGGATATGGACTGGGAAATATTATCTCCCCGCAACTGTTCCGGCCGGAGTGGAAGGTTGGTTTTCTAATCAATGATGGGCTTTCATTATACTAACAGATTTCTGTAGCCTCGATATAAGCCGACATGGATTATTCTACTTGTGGTAAGTTTTGCTTGGATCAATTTGCTGGGGGATGAGACTTACGACTCTGAAGGTCGCTGCAATTCTTCCTTCGATCATCATCATCACTCTCAGGATCTATCTAAGTCGAGAAAACAAACGTCGTGACAGACTTGACGAGTTTGATCAAGTGACAAGCAATGGAGCCGTCGAGAGTGTAGATTCTGATGGGAGCAAAGTGATTCGGGTTGTGGACAACTGTCAATTAGATTTGACTGACAAGGAGAACTTGACTTTGTAAGTTTCACCCCCTGACATATGGTTTTCTGATCTGATATTATTTTTGAACAGCCGGTATGTCCTTTGATGGGTTGATCACACCCCTTCAGGTATGTTCGATTATCGGTTTGGACGGCTGGGCTACTGATACACAAGGGGAGGGCAATGATGCTTCACTTTTCTGAATCTCACGTGTATGAAGTTAGTATTTCTATATATTTTACTACCTATGAACAAAGAAAGCTCGAAAGCAATCTGCGACTGGTGATACTAGCTACATGTGATGCAACACTAGTCCAAAGCACAGGGTATATGCGCTGTCTCAAATGAACTAATTCTGATCACAACTTCACAATAGTTGCAAATCCTCAAATCATATTGGCTTGTACACCATCCATCATCTGAGTTGTCGGAACACATGCCTATGGCGCCGCTACGCAAGGACCGGATACACAACATTCGGCCTGAATGACGTGCGAGTCAAAGTGATGATTTGCAAGCAACTTCTTAAGAAACACCCAAAACCACTTCAAAACACTCCAAACCACCGTATCTGCTGCCGACTATCCAAGTTCTTATTTTCGGGATATTTTGGCGCGTGGGAATAATCACCCCGATGATTACCCCGAGCCTGTTGTATACATAATTTGATCGCTTCCACTATATCCCGATCTACACAAACTCACTATGGAAATCCATGAAACACAGCCTCTCTTAACCCCATCAATTCAGTCTACCATCTCTACAAACTCCCATGAAAATCCAAGTCTCTCATCCGATGACTTTTCCCCTCCCTACGATTCCCTACCGGGGTCCCACTACAGAAAGAACCTCAACTGGTCAAGCGCATACATATTAGTAGTATCGCGAGTGATAGGGAGTGGTATCTTCGCAACACCAGGCTCAATAGTCCGATCCGCCGGAAGCATCGGATTGACTCTCTTAGTATGGCTATTCGGGACGATATTATCAGCCTGTGGGCTGGCAGTGTCGATGGAATTCGGGTGCATGCTTCCTCGATCCGGTGGAGAAAAGGTAAAAACCAGCAGGAATGACAAAGGTCCAGCATTGAACACCTCGGCTAAGGTCATCTTTGCTGGATGATATAGGTGTATCTCGAATATACATATCCCCGACCGCGGTTTCTCGCGTCAAGCTTGATAACCGTCCAGGCGGTGTTGCTGGGGTTCACGGCGAGCAATTGCATTATTTTCTCGAAGTATACGCTTTTTGCGCTAAGTGTTGAGCCCACTGAGATGCAGCACAAGGCTCTTGCTGTCGGGCTCTTAACTGCCATCACGATTGTGCATGGATGCTTCTTGAAGACGGGCATCTTTGTCCAGAATGTGCTGGGCTGGGTGAAGATCTTCCTCATTGGAGCAACGTCTTTGACCGGGATCTGGGTTGTCTTTCTCCATTTATATGGAAACACTGATGATATATCTCCAGGGATGAGTGTTGGCAGCTCGGTTTCGTGGGATGCGATGTGGGAAGGATCGAATTGGAGCTGGAGTTTGCTCTCGACGGCTTTGTTCAAAGTCTACTATTCTTATGCTGGATTGAGCAATGTCAACTACGTTCTCAATGAGGTACATGATCCGATTGGGATTATCAAAACTGTTTGTCCGACGGCACTGGTCACAGCGGGGGGTTTGTATTTTCTTGCGAATCTTTCCTACTTCCTCGTTATTCCGCTCGAAGACATTAAAAACAGCGGGGAGTTGGTGGGCGCATTACTTTTCGAGAAGCTCTTTGGAGATCATGTTGGGCGAGTATTTTTCCCACTTGCTATTGCGATTTCAGCAGCTGGGAATGTGATGGTGGTGACCTTTGCTCTAGTATGATCTTCTGGATTTATGAATACTACGACCAACGAATGCTAACATGGTACTGTTGATTTAGGCACGTCTGAACCAGGAAATAGCCCGACAGGGTTTTCTTCCATGGCAAAGTATTCTCTCATCTTCTCAACCGTTTGGTACTCCCCTGGGTGGACTGATTGTCCACTATATCCCCTCCGTCCTGGTCATCGCCCTGCCGCCACAAGGAGACGTCTACAACTTCATCCTAGATTTGGAGGGATATCCCGGAGTGATATTCTCACTAGCTATCACTGTGGGCCTGTTGATAGTGCGACATCGGGAACCTCATCTGCCACGACCTTTCAAGGCGTGGCTGCCAGCCGTCTGGCTACGAGTTGCGGTGTGTTTAACCCTACTAGTAGCGCCATTCATTCCGCCGCCGAATTGGCAAGGGGATGTTGACTTCTTTTACGCCACGTATGCTCTTGTTGGTATTGGAATGTGAGTGATGATGACTTTGTCTAATGACCATCTTGCTAACAAAGATAGTCTACTCTTTGGGGTTCTCTATTGGTATGTTTGGACGGTTTTACTACCACACTGGGGAGGCTATAGACTTGAAGAAGAGAAAGAGATTCTGGTGGATGGAACTAGCATTGTCAAGCTTGCTCGTACATATGATATGTAATGGCGTTGATAATGCACCAGAGTTTCATGAAATATTCACCGTTGGGAAGATACCTGGGAGAGGCTATAGTATAGACTATATTTTGCGTAATTGAGATGTTACTTTTGACGCTATACGCTGTTTATGTGCACGATGTACAGGGTACGAGGTTTGTGCCACAGTTTGCATAAAATAGGGAGTTCAATCATAATTATGAAGGTAGCCAACGAGTGACGGAGATCAGGACTCAAATACCAAGCCATGTACATTGCAGATCGTGCTGCAACCATAATTTGTATAGCATATTGCGTATGACATACAATATACGGTGCTAATGTGCTAGGTTAGATGCAGTCGAATGTACCCAAAGGGGAGATGATGAAAGCACTAAAGTGGCAGGGTTGAATCGGCAATAATGCTCATTTGATTCATTGTATGGCAATGCTGTTTCAAAAGCCGAAGGATAAGAGATCTTGGAAGATCATATTGCATTGGCAAATTTTCCATTGGATTCAATATTTTCTGGTTCACTGAACCAATAAGTCAAAAGATATCTGAGGTGCAGAGATCGGTCATTCTCGGTATCTAGAAGACCGCCCGCAATAGCATAAGGTGACAAAGAACGGAAAACTCCAGAAAGCGCCCCAAATCACCAGGAAATCAAAACTCCAATTCGCATGCTCGAAGCTCTATTTTTTGTTTGCTTCAGGGGTCAAGGACGCTCAGTACCCATAGGTGCTTTGCCCATAAGGCGTAGCGCCATAGGGTGTCTGTGCACTGGCACCCCAAGCACTGGCGGCACCATTGCCGTAGGAAGTCATGTTACCATCAATGCCCTCGGGCGGCTCGTAGGCATCAGGGTCATTGGCACCCATCATATCAGCATCTTCGACGTGTCCTGCGTTGCCACCCTCACCTTCACCTAACAGGACAGACACGGTAGTCGCAAGCTTGCGCTGGAGAGAGACAATACCCTGCTGAATGATCGTGTCGGGCTCAAGATTTCCGATACTTTCCACATCCAGGTAGAAGCAGCCAGGCTCGGCATCATAGTCAAATGGTTGGTCGGGGTTTGCGGCGGGTTCCCAAGCAGCGTTCTCTGAGACAGGCCTGCATGAAGTGTGTCAGCCGAGATGTCCAAACAACCTTCGATACAACAAACTAGGATCCAGGTTACGTACCATTCCTTCGCCGCATCCTGTTCATACCAATAGTCCACATGGCGCAGGTTGTTGTTGGGATCATATTCAAAACCGACAGCAGCAGTAGGCGCCCACTTCGCATGCTCCTTAGCCGTTCCCTTCTTCGCCAAGCAAGTCATCTTAATCTCTTGACCTTTGCGCAGCTTGCAAATCAACGGTCCTTTATTCTCAGGGTCAGTGGTAACAGGGTCACCAATCTTCTCATTGATTCGCTCGCCCACAACAATCAAATCCCGCGCGTAGACAGACATAATGCCGCTACCGCAGCGCGCGTGCAAAGACAGCGTCACGCTGCAGCGCACACAGTGGTCTTCGCAGTCGCAGTCTCGTGTGTAATCCAGATCTTGATCGCAGTTGTACGAGTTCAAGGGAATCATGCCGAGGCGGTGTGCGAGGAATTCATCGGGGAGGACAGATGTATTGCTTTCGATTTCGATGAGATCAAGTGCAAGTGTGGGCACCTCGGCGAGGATGGTGCGACGGAGGGAGTTGGCGAATGCGAGGTCCACTGCGGTCAGTCTGAAGTCGACACGGTAAGGCTCCGCCTGTAGCGATGATGAGTTTCTAATCCCTGTGCTTTGTAGGCTACATAGCTTACTTCGCGGACAGTCACTTGGGGCCCTGTGGGCTCGAGGTCCATCTCATAATCCATGTTTTGTATGCGGCAGCGCTGCTGGCCGCCTCCTTTGTCTGGAACTGGAACGATCTATCGGCGGGTCATGAAATGATAAGACGGGCGAGCGGCGGGGTTGAATGGCGAGATACCGAGGAATGGAGAATGTTGTGGTAGATGTGGGCGCGAAGTCGTAGGCTTGAGGACGCGGATTTGCTCCCTCCGGAGACAGCTTTTTACGCTTTTCCTAATCGGGACACCAATTGAGTGAACGGTGCCCACACCAAATAAGCCTCCAGCTTCTGAATTGATATTTACAAGTTTGATGGCAGATATTCATTTCAAATCTTTCATCCTTCCATTTCTCCAACGGAGAGTGGAGGAAATAATTCAACTTTGATTCATTGGCTGGGTAATAACACTTGATTCAGCATCTAAAAAGCCCTCAAGTAGAGTGGTATCTAGGACTAAGAAAGGTGTGCTCTCAGCTCAAATTTGGCAACTGGAATAAGACAAGCAGTGGATTCAGATAAAATAGTCTGTCCCCACGGTCGAAACAACGGGAATCCTCCAGTACCAATGCAAATAGAATGCTTCGAAGCCTTCAAGCCTGCTTGCAAAAGCCGTCTATCAAAGCAAGACCAAGCAAAAAAAAAAAAGCACAGACTCAGGCTGTTCATTCGCAAATGAAACAGCGGACGGGTAGCAGCAGCCCGTTGAAAAAATGCAAAATAATGGGAAAAAGGTAGACAAAGCCAATAGTAGAAGCGACGAAGCCACCGTTTTTGGAGTTGGTCATGTCGAGTCATTATCAGAAAGTAGCTCTTTCAGAAAAGCAATGCACATAAAGATAAAAGGGGTAGATGTGGCGGAGGAGAGATTGTTCGATGTGCAAGACTGAATGTGCATAGCAATAGAGGCTATCGCTTCAACGAGCTGCGATTCAACGCTTCGAGTAGCTCGGGTCTATTTGCGAGGGCTGTGGCCGCCTGAGCATAGGGAACCCATTGCCGTTTCCGCTTGTGCATCTCAGGCCACTCGGTTTCCTCCCGCTCAACGGTGACTTCAAAAAATTGGTATGAAGCCTTGGGCGCTTGCACCGTCAGAAGACCGGAGGACCGCATATCTGGGATAAGTCCCAGGTCTCTGCTCACGATGCAAATGACACCGGCTTCCTCCCACGCCTCGCGGCACGCAGCCTGCTCGGCGGTTTTTTCGTCCAGCTCCCATCCACCTTTCGGGAGCACCCAGCCTCCGGGGCCTGCGGACTGGATCATGAGGACTTTGGTCTTGTCGGCGGAAACAGGAACCACGCCGGCTACCAGTCGCTCGCCTTTTGATCCGTAACCTGTGACAAGCCGTTAGAGTCAGGGAACATAAGGTAGACGTAAGGGGGGCGATCCCCCACGTGCGCAACCGCAAAGCGACATCGATCACTCACGTTGGTTTTTCCGCCCAACGCGGGCTTCCATGGATCGTATTTGAGCCATTGTGATAGACAATCGAATATCCGGGATTCGATTTACTCGAATAGAATTGGGACTGGCGAACGTCGGGAGAGAAGAGAGAAAAAGAGCGGAAAGACCACGGATATCAAGAAGGCCAAGGGGATCCGGAAAAAAAGGTGATGCTCTCGCAAGCTCCCTCGGAGCCTGTCAGGTCTCTTGAGGCGAGGAAGCTCTAGGTGTAGAGAAGCGGTAATACAATGCGAAAGCGGTCGGAAAAAGGAAATTTTTTTTCCCTTTTTATTGCGGAGAGAGGCAATGGAGATCAGGTTTTCCCGTTCATGCCCGACGGGGGATTGGAATGGTAAGTGGAAATAGGCATGGTTTCGGAAGAAGATCTGAGAAATGGAGGTTATTGAGGAATGAGAAAAAGGGAAGAGAAGTGGGAATGGAGGGGCACCGGCGGCGCAGTCCGGGAGAATTAAGGTACATCCTCCTTTTTTGTTGGCCCTTGCAATTTATTTTCATTTACTTTATTCTGCGTTACAAAGGAGATCCAGTGGATAGCTCTGAAGACTCCTTGAAATCACTGCTAAGAATATGTTGACTCCTTTTTCTCCCTGCTCGCTTTTTTTTTCCCGTCTCGTTCACTTATATAGTTGATCATGTGACCTATCTCCAAATGCGTCCAAGACTTCAAAATTGCAGTTTTCGATTTTGATACGAGGTGGTAGTGGTAACCGGAGAATCTCCATTGGCAACCCTCGCTCACTGTCAGATATCCGGATTGTGTGCTTCAAGGTCGGGTAATAAGCCTATCCCTAAGACCTCCAGGGCTACGGGGTTGGTTTGGTACCGAGGGGGGAAAACCGGAGAGATTTGACCAGATGAGATCGGCCGATCAAATGAGGCTTTCATAGTGTGTAAATATGTTTGGAGGCTTCCAAAAATAATAAATGCAGCCAACCTCGATGCACAGTCCATCCAACATAAACCCCTTGCCGTATACTCTGTACTCCGTAATCCGTACTCCGTAGAGGCCGTATTGACCACCCCGCCGAGTCCCGACTTCAACTACCACTCCCCCCCCCCTCTCCATACTCACATCAGTCAGTGCACAACACATTGATGATGCAACGGGTTGACGCGAAACGCGCGAGCGAGCTGTCGCTATTCCGCCCACTAGGTATGTCCCACCTCCATGCAGGGAACCATTGAGATAGGCCTTGGTTACCCCGTGGCGCTTTCACTGGCTCAGGGCGCTACCAGTTAGGGAAACAGAGCGGGGATATCAACGCCTTCCTGCAGCTCCTGGATCGTCCAACCCCTCGTATGCATACGCTGATGTGATGTGATTCTCTCAGGCTACCAAAAGAACTCGTGTGGTTACTGCAAGTCCCCAGATGGAAGTGTGTTGCCCTTACTCCTGGATTTCACTGTTCATCGAAGGGATGTTGACATGTAACAGGTGCATCGTACTACGCTAACTCAACCTCCGTACACCCGGAACATTATGAAGATCTCATCAATGGCGGTTGGCGACGGTATGACCCGGATCATGTTCCCTGTAACCCATGAAATCATATATGCTAATCTCCGTAGATCGGGAAACCTCTATTACAAGCAGAATCTGTTACGATCTTGCTGTCCTCATTATACTTTGAGGCTTGAAGCATCCGCTTATCGGCCCCGCCGTGATCAACGCAAGGCCATCAACAAATGGAACAAATTTGTTCTTGGGCCTGAGTATATGCGCAAGGCTGCTCGACTTTGCCCGCGAACTCGCGAGTATGCAATTTCATGGCTGTCTGTTAGATCATTGCTGACCATGACTTAGAGAAAAAAAGCACCGCAAGTGCAACTTTGATCTTCTGTCAGCTGTCCATTTGAGCGAGTACGACAATGTCAAACGACCCATTGATCCTGCTACCAAGCTCCCTATTGAACCAGCACACCGCTTCGAGGTCACCATCGAAGGCGACTCCGTGTCTCAGGCAAAGTTTGAGCTGTTCCTCAAATACCAAACCGCCATCCACAAGGAGGATGTCTCGCACTGGAAACCCAAGGACTTTCAACGCTTCCTCTGCACAGGTATCAAGCGATCGCCGAACCCTTTAACAGACAAGAATGCCTCCGAGAAGAAAGTCGGGTCATGGCATCAATGCTATCGTCTTGATGGCCAGCTCATTGCCGTGGCGGTACTCGATTTGGTGCCCAGTGGCGTGAGCTCTGTCTACGTCTTGTAAGCTGCGCTGCTGACTATCCTGAAGCTTGAGATGAGACAAGCTGACCATCGGTATCACACAGCTATGATCCCGCCTACGAGCAATGGGAAATTGGCAAGCTAAGTGCCATGCGGGAAATTGCCTTCTCGATCGAGAACCAGTATCCGTACTACTACATGGGTAAGTCACAATCGTGGAACTTGTTCCTAGTGGTGTGTTCCCCTGACGATCGAATTCTAGGATACTACATTCACTCCTGTCAGAAGATGCGGTACAAAGCCAACTACCGCCCCCAATACATCCTTGGTAGGTTCCACTGTCTTGGTACATTGCGTTTGTACCACGTGAAAATCATGCACCGTATCTGACCCTTCACTTTGCTACACAGACCCTGAATCCGGCGACTGGGATCCGCTTGATGGCGAACTGATGGAGAAGCTTAATTCTCGTTCTTATGTCTCTTTATCTCGGGACCGGGCATCCAATCCTGCGCCTCTAGCTTCAGATAAAGATTCCAATACCGATGCCGATGATGTCTCCCTTTTTAATATCGGGATGCCTGGTGTCCTTACCCTGTCACAAGTGGAAGAGCTAGACTTGGATCATTGGTTGCTGTTCTTCAATGGCAATCTTGTTCATATGAACGTATGTATTTCTTGACTCGGTCTATCTCAGCGAGAGGCTTCTTTTACTAACACAATTCAGGATCTGGTCAAATGGGAATCTATGTCGATGACCTCGCCCATGTCTATCAAGGGCATCATTGCTGAGTTGGCGGCCGTTTTGGGTCCTAAGGTAGTTCGCAACAGTGCAGTGGACTTATTTGGTTGATCATACATCAACCCTCATGGATCTTGATGGTTATTTTCAAGACATGAAGTAGGCAGGGTCGACTAGAGATAGAGAGATATTGGATTATAGACCAACCAGTCGTGCCCAATCCATCCTTTTCAAGCAGGCTGATATAGCTTGTTTGTCTATCTGTGTTAACAGTAGATCTATGACTTACTACATCCGGTTAGTTTTAACTCTTTTAGTTTAGCGCCCAAATACATTATCACGTAACATTCAAAAGAGTCACTGAAGACCGCATCATTCGTTAACACAACGAATACACTACCTAGATACAAGAATATGACTGCCAATATCCCAGAGATAATCCTACTCTGCCAGGATGCAGACTTCATCACCGCCCTAGAAACAGCGCAGCAAAAGCACTGGCCCGAACTACCATCAAAGCTCACAATCACCCCCATCAACTCGCGCCTAAACCGCCTCGACCCCTCAATAACCTTCGACCTGATCGTCTCACCCGCAAACTCATACGGCCGTCTAGACGGAGGCTTCGACGACGCCATCTCACTAGCCTTCAGCCCGCGCGATGACTACGGAGCCCTAATGCGCGCAGTGCAGCTGGAGCTATACGAGAAATGGCGAGGATTCGCGCCACCAGGCACATGCACGCTTGTGCAGTTTCCTGCATCGCTTGCGCGGAATTCCCGGTGCTGTACCCGGGTGGCTATCTGTCCGACTATGCGCGAGCCCATGAATGTCGTCTGGGATCGAGAGGTTGTCTATGAGAGTATCTGGAGTTTGTTGTGTCAGGTTGAGGGGCATAATCGGGCCTCTGAAAACTCAGAACAGAGAATTAATCGTCTCTTGATGGCGCCTATGGCTGCTGGTATTGGGAAGGTTAGTAAGGAGCGGTGGGCGGCGCAGATGGTGCTTGCGATGAAGCATTTTGTAGATGCGGTTGAAAGGCCGGGGCGGTGGAGTCGAATGCAGTGGAATGAGATTATGGAGGATTGTGATGAGGTTGCGATGACTTGGAAGGAGGAGTAGAATAGATAAAGCCGGTCCTAGATTATGGGAGGTATAAGTGTAGCGACGATGTATTATATTCAATTGTTGATCTCCCCGAGATGCACAATATGTAGTCTTCTAGAATGTCGAGGCTTATATCTCAATCTGAGACGATTGAACGCCGGAACAATAAGGGGAGGCAGTAGACGAATTCTGAAAGTGACTCTTTATTTCCAGGGACTCCTCGCAGGAGATGAGCCCTAGTGGAGATTTCAAGTTCATGATGAGTACCTATTGTTTAATGCGTTTAAAACCCACATACAGTACAACTGTCAATGCTTGTAGCACATCAATATCTCTCGACAGAAGGCAGCATGGAAATTTCAACAATGCCATATTCAAGAGCACTATCACTACAGATATAAGGACACCGGCAGTGATACCGGTTTCAATCATCCCCGCGCTCGTTTGTTCGCGTAGAGATGAGATCCTAGCTCAGACGACTCGAACAAGCAAAAGCAAGGTCTGTGAGGGGGCTTTAGCTCCTGTCACACAGTGCGATCTTGGAAGAAATAAACTGATTGTCGGTTGACTGTCCTCTCATTCCAGGAAGTGTTCTACCTCTTTGGCTCTATACATTTCACATGAATACAAGTTTCAGCAAACATATCTTTATATATCAAGACAGAACAAAGCCCCAAATACCAGCTGGGTCTTAATTCATCAATAGGATGGATCCATATGTAGCACCTGTGCAAGCCAGCTCAGAATACCAATGAGCTACATTGTACTGCATCTCCAAATAACGTACACATTGAACAAACATTCCCGCGCAAATAATTACATAAAGGCTCTGAACGCCCGGTGCTATCAAGCAATTTGCTCAATCGCATCTAAATTTATCCAAGTAGTTTGTGAGACATGTTTACGGACCCCTCGACAATAGAACACTTGATCATTGTATAAACTGCATTGCTGGGATCAACCCAGGAAGTGCGCGAACCTTCCTCATCTCTATCACTCAATACCATGCTGTTTCAAATTTCTCACCAAGTTCTACAGTATATCGTCGAATATACAACCCGATTCATACTAGAAACATTGGCTCAAGGTCCCATTCCACGACATGTAGCCTTCATAATGGATGGAAATAGAAGATTCGCAAAAGAAAACGCCCTTTCTATTGCAGAAGGACATTCAGCTGGTGCGAAGACACTAATAAGGGTACGCCATTGCACTATATACTTGGCAACTGCTGAAATAACTAACAGAGAAAAGAATCTCGACCAATGCTACGACTGCGGTATCGAGACTATATCCCTCTACGCCTTCAGCCTTGAGAACTTCCACAGGCCGAAAGAGCAAGTCGATTTTCTCATGAAATTGCTCGAAGAAACGCTTCAAGATATGGACGAGATGAATCCTCTGGTCAAGAAACATAATCTGAGAATCCGGGTTGTGGGCCGTTTGGAGTTGTTGGAGGGATATGTGTTGAAGGCCATTGCGAAGTCGATGAATGCAACGAGACATAATCACGGCAGATTATTGAATATCTGTGTTGCTTATACAGGCAGGGATGAAATTGCTACTGCTATCAGGGAGACTGTTGCTGGGTCTGGCTTTCCTGAGAAAATCACGGAACAGTCTTTGACAGATAATATGTTTATGGGGTTTCCTGCTCTGGACCTGATGATACGCACGTCTGGGGTCTATCGTTTGAGTGATTTTATGCTCTGGCAATGCCACCAGAATACTGGGATTGAGGTCGTGGGAACGAATTGGCCTCACTTTGGGAGATGGGAAATGGGGATGATCTTGCTGAGATGGCAATGCAGAAGAGCTTTGGCTTAGGCATGATTGTATGCATACACCTAGTAGCATCTGTCCGCTTAAGATAATTCAAAATGGAGTTTGATATTGACGGAATATCTCCAGTGTTGAAGCACCATGCAGAATATTTTCCAGTAGCGTAGGATAGTCCCATCCATATGCAGATGCCGCCATCGCAGTAAGACTAGCCTGATCCTCGCGACCCGGTCGACCAGGACCAGTCATGTTCTAGAGATCAGAATTAGCACACGAGCCGAACCACTCCCAATCACTACACATACCGGTTTCATGTTAATATCAAAAATAGCAAACTCGGACCCAGGCCGGAATCGCCGGACGTCAATGCGAATAGGAGCCGTGGCTTTGATGAGACCTGCTACTTCTTCGCACTGACGCATGGCATCCACATAGGCTTGGTCCTGTATTTCTTCGGTAATTACCCGAGAATTCGCAGTTACAGCAACGGTGCCATTGTACGGTGCAATGCCTTGCTCGTGATTGAACCTGGTTACAGGGGGCATACACCAGTATTCTTTGCAGTCGGGGGATGGGGGCATCACGGTGATAGTAGCCTCCTCGCCAGCCAAAAACTCTTCTAGAAGAACCACCGGTGATTCCCCGAAGAGAGATTCGATATGACATCTGAGCTCTTCGGAAGTGTGGCAGACTTTGACACCGTGGCTCCCGCGACCACGAACTGGTTTCCCGACGACGGGATAGTTGGGAATCGACTTGAGCACAGAGTCTATATCATCACCAACCTTCACTGTCCACGATTGCGGTAAGGTGAACTTCTTGAGTGTGCGCAGCTGATCGTTCAAATACATTTTATCATCGAACTTCTCCACTAAGCCTGGCGGTTGGCCGACCACCCGTAAAGTCGGTGCATGACTATCCAAGGACGATGCTGTTTGGAGAGGGTGGGAAGAAAACACGATGGTGTTCGCCCACAGATGTGTCGCACCCTTGGTGACTGCCCAGTAGATGCCTTCTTCTGAGTCTGGGAAACACCAGCCCTCATCTTGGGCAGTGGAGGGGGAGTGGTGCGGCGTGATGACCTCTATCCCCCTGGAGCGTAATGTGTATGCAATATCTGCACCTGAGTCTTGGTATCCTGCAACGAATCAGTACTGTTCATCCTATTTCAGAGGAGTTTCTATCGCGGACTCTTACCGCCCGGCTTGCGTGGTTTGCGGACGCCGTTGATTATAGGTGGTTCAAGCGCTTGGTATAACACTGCGACAATGGGTCTGCTCGAATGACTGTGCCTTCGTAATCCATGCATAACTTGAATGGGGATTTGTGTGGCCCTGAACATGATGTGACAGAGTGAAGACGCAGTTGGAAATAAGCTACCTATTTAGTATCCCACGCCCCCCACCCTCTCCCTCAGGTGACTTTATATCAAAGTGCATCCATTGCGTTGTTTCACTATAAAGCAGAGATCTTGCATACGAAATTCCTAGGACAATGAATATAAACAAGCAGATTCATTCGTACATGAGCAGAAAAGAGAACCCAGAAGTGAATGGCTCCATTGAACTAAATCAAACCAGCTGGCGCCACATGTTTCTATTCCTTTTCCTCACAATCCTGCCTGTTCGCCCCGAAAGCACCGAAAAACACAAAGAAAAACAGACATCTAAAGAGGCGCAGGTAACCACCATATTCCCACCAAAAACCCGCAGCCATAGATGCCCTGTAATGCCCTGGACGCCAAATAGAGAGGAGAAATGACAGTTAGAGAAAAGAGATACAAAACCCCCAAGGCCAACTGTAACAAAGACGCTATGCCAGGATAAGGATCAAAAGAAAAGGGACCAAAGAACAAGATCAGGACTTTAAAACCCACCCTCATCCTCCTCCCTCCCTTCTAACCCATCAATCATAGGCCGATTCGGTTTCCTCCCCGCCCCATAGACCATCTCCAATAGTTTCGCCTTCTGCCTCTCCCGAACAGACCGCAGATAGTCATACGTCCCCTCCAGCCCACGGATCTGCCCATCAATAACCGCCTCAACAGGCCCAAGCATCCGACCCGCAGACCCGACATTCCCACCCCCTCCACCATCAACAGACCCCACAAAGCTGACCGAATCATTCCGCCGCACAAGCGGACTAACTAGCTTCCGCCGCAGCGTCTCGAGATTCACCTTCAGCGTGAGTAATCTACCCCGGTGATCAACGAGAAGATGCTTATTCGCGACGGTTCGACTGCGCACGTTCGCAAGTAGTTTCTTGTTCTTCTCGTACTTGCGCACGGCTGCCGCGTCTGGTCCGAGGACCCTCGTCCACAGCGATGAGAGCATCTCTCCCTCGGCGCGTTCCTGGGCGTCTGATTCGCGGACTACGGTGCGCTGCAGATTGAGGAATTGGCGATCGATGGACTCGAAGAGCGCGAAGAGGGCGGTTGAGTGTGTGAGCTCGCTGTTTATCGACTCCTCTAAGACGGAGAGGAACTCGGTGAAGGTGCGGGTCAGGGTTGAGCGGGTGCGCTGGGCGGATGTTGGGCCGAAAACGGCCATGACGAGGTGGCCGAGTGGGGTGGTTGTTGTTGAGGTTGCGGGGGCGCCGCCGTCGGAGATTTGGGCGGAGCGTTCGAGCGCGCCGAGGCGGGAGAGCATGTTGTGCATGTTGTCGAAGACGATGGTTGGGAGGGAGCTTGGGGGTTGGGCGGAGAGGGTTTCGAGCTCGCGTTTCGCCCAGTCCATTACTATTAGGATGGAGTCGATGTCGGAGTCGACGTTGGCGAAGAAGCGGGTGAGTTCGAGGGAGAGGGATTTGAGGGAGTCGGAGAGTTCGTCGAGTTGGCGGACGATGATGGGTGCGCTGGTCATGTTTGTTCCGCGGACGGACTCGCTCAGATCCCATACTGCTACGCCGGTTTCTTGTAGTGTGCCGATTTGCTGCACGCCGTTCTCGGAGTAGTAGATCAGTGGCTCGAAAGAGCGCGCAAAGCCGGAGAGCTTGACGAGGTCCGGAATCGATTGCGGGAGACCTGGGAGGACTAAGGCGCGCATGAAGGCGACTGAGAGTAAGAGGATTATCACAGACAAGGTAGTGTTAGATTTGGAGCTGGTCATGCGCTCGAACTTTGAGCGCACGTAGCCAAACATCGCGGCAATGGGTTCTCGGTGCTGGACTTCTGCACGCACTGCAAAGCGAATGTCTTTAATCATTCGCATCAATTTGTTAGTATACCCGCACCTGCAGCTGAAAGTCAGATCAGACAGGGCCTACAGTTGCTCAGATTCTCCGCACCAAAGCCCACCCCTTCGTCCTCAGGACTGTGGCACGGCGTTCGTCCTGTACTTGGTGCCGGAGGCGGACTTGGGGATCGGCCGTGGAGGGGGGTATCTGCACCCGCCGGTAGAGGCACATTAGCCGCGACAGAGATGTCGCCCGGGGTGGCGCGATCACTTGGTCTACTCTTCGCGGGGTCTTCAAGGGCATCCTCATACTGTGGGCTGGGCTCGCGCGACTGGGAAGGGGAAACGCTGAGGCCGATGGTAGGCTTGAGGTGCAAGCGGTCCGTCTGAGGATTACCTTTGCGCAGATAGGGCTGGTGACGGTACCATCCACTACCTTGGACATAGTCGGGTGGGTGAAAACCTGGTGGTGACCAGCGCTCCTGGGCAGGATCTTCTATCTCGCCGTCTTCTCCATCCGAGTCTTCGGACCGAAATCCAGAGTGTTGAGATGGCAGGCCAAACATTGGGGACCGGTGTGGGTTTGTATTGCTCTCGAAGTCTTCGAGCGACGCGTCCAGGGATGGATGGTCGTCGAAGACGTTATCTAGCTCGTCCAGCATCCCGGACGGCGTGTCACGATAATTGCGCCTCAGAAAGAGAGGCACTGCAGTTTCCAGCGACAGAGCGCAAATCAATGCCTATAAAAGGCTATTACTGGCGGTCGAACCGCTGGGTTTCCTTGGGTAAACTCGAGGGGTTAGTATGTGCGCCAGGACACTGTCTCCTGCGCTCTCCGTTACAGAAGATATCTGCACAATCAACCCCGCGCCAACGGTGCGATAAGGTATGATGCGATGCGATGCGACAAGCCTGGTTGTGGATTCTAGATGGCGACACAGGATACCTCCGAGATAGGCGCATTCGATACTTGATGTTGGACAAGATGCGATCGGGTCAAGCGCTAGAGATTAATATGGATCTGGGATCGAAACGCCTCGTTGAGCAATGCAGGAATCAGGAATGAGAAGGCGAAAGAGCATGCGTCCCCTCACTTGTATTCAAGTCCAGGAGGTTGGGCCAATCAGCCTATCCCTGCGTGGTCATGTGCTGAGACTCGAGACCAATATGGTACGTACACATCGGATACCTGCGAGGTACGAAAAAGATACTAGTGATTCAGGTGCCCCCTGCATTAGCGCACAGGTACTCATCAAGTACCGATCAAGTAACTCCGTGCCTGACCGCCCATGTTTGCCCAATGGACAGGTGCAGGAAAAAGAAGCCAATCATAAGATAGATCTGCGATGTTAATCCAAACGAAGTCAGACCATTTGAAACACCTACAACTCCGTCTATTTCTTTCTATGTCCGTACGAAGTAGAGACACCTGGACATTTAAACAGAAGGAAGTGGAGAAGATCAAATCTATTGTGTGGGTCCACCATGGAAATTGTAATAAAAGTACATGCCCGGTCTGGATACCCGGTAATCAGCCCACGGCAGAACCCCAGACTTCTAGGGGAGAAACAGAACAAAAGCCGGGGAATAAAAAAGAGACATCAGGTCGTTTATGCGGTGTTATCCTTGAGCCAGCTGGAGAAGGAGGTCAGTATGTGTGGGTCAGGGGTGGATTCGGTGAACGTACGTGATGAGGTCGTTGCGCTCCTTGGTCTTCTTGAGACCACCGAAGGCCATCTTGGTACCGGGGATGAACTTCTTGGGGTTCTCGAGGTAGGAGAACTATAGCGCATATGGTGAGTAAATGATCGAAGCCCAAGATGTGGACGGTTGCTTACCAGAGTGTCCTCGTTCCACTCAACACCGGCCTGCTTGTTGGCGTCGGTGTAGGCGTAGCCCTCGGAGGAGCCGGTCTTACGGCCGAAGAGACCGTGGAGGTTGGGGCCGACCTTGTGGGGACCGCCAGCCTCGGTGGTGTGGCACTGAGCGCAACGGGTCTGGAGAACAGAGGATGTTAGTTTGACAGTTCTTTTGTTTGCGCATGAAGCTCGAATTTGCTTACCTGGAAGAGCTTGGCACCCTTGGCGGCGTCACCTGGATTGTTGAGATTAGCGATCCTGTCGGCTTCTTTTTTGGCTTCCGCGGTGATAGCAGCTTCTGCACGCTCTGCCTCGCGCATCTCAATAGTCGTCAAGGTACAGAATACGTCGAAGGTAGTCATGTTGGATCATGGGTGTATGAAATATTGGGGAGAGGTTGCGATGGTCGCAATTGAGAGATTGAGCATTAGGGTAGGTCGCGAACGTGATGATAGGTATGAAAGTGAGCTAGCTCGATCCCAAGTAGAGAAGTCGCTATTCTGGAGTTTGAATACCAGCACTTCTTTCCTTCCAACGCATTGCGCCTCAACTCGCCTTCTCACCCTCAATGGGGAAGGTAGGAAATAGCTTACCAGGGGCGAAAGATTCTTGCTTCTTGGGAGGCATTGTGAATTATGAAGAGATAATAATAAGAGAAATTATTAAGACACTGTATGAACAAAAAAATGGGAGAAGGGAAAGAAGAAAATCTGGTTATTTGTACTTGGCCCCGACAGGCTTCTCGTAATCTGCCTTTCCACCAATCAGCGTGGAGATGATTCAGGCGGACGGGCGCAACCGGGAACTTCGGTGTGGCTGTTTTGATCACCCCGGATACGATGGCTCGTGGATATGTTGACGGTGCTCGCAGTTCAGAGGAAGTGGAAGAGTTGAGGTTGTGGCGAAAGAACCAGCGCTCTCTATCCCATCTGCCGCATCATGATCTCATTGCTCATCATCACCGAGCTCAACCGGGTTCCTGACTAAACTTGCTCCTGTACGGAGTACATACTACCTATGTACTTAGGTAGTCTGATGTGTGTTCCAATGCCCTGAGACATTCAATGCCCTTTCATCCATGACCCTGGATACCTCTCGCGATGGGTCATATCTCATGTGCGCGTTCACCCCGTTCCCCCTTGAGAACTGGAGCAAGTCCCCGATCCACCATGGCTGCGAAATGCCTGCGCTGTCATTCGCCCAAGCTGAACAGGGTGGTCCGATGTTGTGGATCCTGAGGCAGAAACGGTTTATTCTCGACTCTTTCTCGGCAGCAGTCACAATTTAGCCTGTTGCCGAGGTTGCAGTAGAGTTGGACAATGATCTTTCTCCAGATCTACTGTATAGTGGGAAGTAACCATACCTCTGTATACAATTCTATAATGCTATTATTAGAAATAAGACTCCAATGAATTTCTACTGAAAAAGAAAAAAAAAAAAAACACCTGCTAAACGGCATGAAGAATCCTCACAGTCAGGTGCATCTCACTTTTTTTTCCCACCCAAAACGTCAAGGATATGCGGTCAACCGGCTCAGAACATCTCGACTCAAATCGGCTTCCGCCGTCCCGAGTCACGTGATATAAAACTCTCCAAAAATTACATCTATGGTTCCACATCTAGATAGGTCAACAAGCCGATCCCAACACCAACCAGAACAAAGCAGACGAGGAAATTAGAACAGTGACAATAAGAGCAAGGGCAACTCAAAAGATGCCAACTCCAATCCCCGGATTCCTCCTCCCGCGAGGACCCCCCTCAGCGCTGACCCTACGCGCCCTCCAACGCCAAAATGCACGCAGCTTCACCTCAACCAGCACCGCATTGAAAAAGGGCAGCGCGAAGCCCCGCGTCCTCGCCAAACCGGATCGTTTCCGACCCCCCTCGCACCCGCAGCGCCTCGTCACCCCATCCCCGAAGAGCGCACCCCCAGGCCAACCCTTCGAGTATGGCCCGCGCACTACAGAAAAAGAGCGCATCCACCAAACCAAGACGCAATACCCGGGCATGTTCCCGCCGGAGGGAACGGTGATGTTCCGATTCCTAACGAGCAAATGGATCCATATCTGGATCGCGATGGTAAGTGATACTTTCAAGTACTCAGAGTAGCAGTTGATGGGAAGCTAATATTTTGACTTTTTAGGGCGTGCTCGTTTCCTGCGCAGGATTCACATTCACGACGAATTTTAAGGCCACTTCGCCGTTTGCGCATCTGCTGCCGGCATGGTCGGGGCTGTTGACGGCGCCATTCCAGACGATTTCGCAGGCTTTCTCTGTGTGGCGGATGCATGTGCAGCATAATTCGATGCGGGTGCGGGAGCAGCGGCATCGGAGGGTTGAGGATGCGGAGAAGAGGAAGCAGTATCGGATTGCGCATGGACTTGAGGAGGAGGAGAAGAAGAAGGAGGAGAAGGAGGTTGATGTGCAGTCGCCTGTTGCGGGTCAGGAGGGGGCGCAGGAGTTTGTTGATTGGGAGGGGAATAAGAAACCTGTTAAGAAGTGGTTGGGGATTTGGTGATTTGGTACTTGGTACCTTGTGGGCTATATTGGGTGATATAGCTAGCTCGGTTGATTGGGGTTGAGGTGTGGATGTTGTATGACAAGAGGGTCTCATTGGGTTATCTGCAACAGATATATGCTTGTCTCTTGAGCAAGGTATTATCTCATTTTGTACATTAGAATTGGACATTTGATCCATCTACGATAGGAGATATTCCAACTCCAATCGATGAACGATGAACGGAAATGATATTTCAAAACAAACGCTTTTCTCCAAACTCCAGAAAGAAGCGACATCTCAGATTAGATATCCAAGTCGCGACTTTTAAATAATTCTGTACTTTATTATTCATACATGGCCATGTCCAGATAAGAATCAAAATGATCATTGTACTTCAACTCCTTCCAGACCCTCGAGAACCTCCTCACCAACACCTCCCTTGCCAAGCACAGTCTTGACCATACGGGCAATGACACTGCGCTGGATGCCTCCTCTGCGTGGCCGCCAGACACCACTCACTTCCTCCTGGCCACCGGTCTCCTCTCCAGGACCCGCAGTAGCACCGAGCATGTTCACATTCTCGGAATTGGGGATACCAGGCTGGGTAAGGCGGGATGGGGGATCGATCGAGCGGATAGAGAGCAATTTCAAAGTATCGGAATCACCGCTGCGCGTGATGGAAATAGCCAGCACGGCATCTGCAACGGCAATCTCTTCACGATTAGGGTCGAAAATCACATTCTCGCCCACGGAGATCACGAGCAACGTTACAGGTGGGCGAACGGGGTGTGATGGTGCAGCAGAGAGGGAAGATTTTGTACTCGAACGAGGGTAAAGATACTCAGCAGCAGCCCAGTCGTCATCGAAGAAAGGATCTTCTTCACCTGTAGACTTGAGTTTGGGAAGCTTAGTACTGAGAAGGGCGAGATGGGTCGTGAGCGAGAGAAGAGGAAGCGGATATGAGAGAGGTTGAGAAAGGAGCAGGACCTAATATCTCATGTTAGCATTCAATCCAACCAAAGCACATCTGCCAAATCCAAATCCAATCCACATTCAACAAAGTTGCGGAGATACTCACATCAATATACAAGCGCCAATGCCACCGCTTGTTGATCACAAGCCTCCCCTTCAACCCACCAGCCATCTCCTGATCCCTATTCCCATCCGCAACAGACCCAACAAGACTCTCCCGCATCATCTCACTCAAAAACACAGGCAGCGCATCATCGTCCCGGAACCCGGGAATCTCAATCGACATCTGCACCCACTCCCCATGCCCGGAAACAGCCGCTGAGCCTTCCTCGCCCTCGCGGTTCAGCGCATCGCCATGCTGCACCAGACTCCGCGAGTCGAGCGTGTCGGCCGCGAGAACGGTCTTCTCGACTTCGGCTTTCACGCCGACGATCGCCTGCGTGCCATCTGCGAATCCGATGCGCGCGCTGCCGTTCGTGCCGGGCAGGATGTTTGTCTCTGCGGAAAGGGGGCGGAATTGTGTTGGTGAGCGGCCGTCTGGTCGGATTGGGTTCTTGGGTAGACTGAGGGAGGTGTAGAGGTAGGAGAGTTCGGCGGGTGAGAGGTGGGGGACTTGGGAGGCGGATGAGGCTTGTCTTTGGTTGGACATTTTTGCGGTGGTAAATGTGATCAAAAAGGGGTGGGTTTGCTCTGTAATGACGTGGTGATCAATTGCGCGAGGTTTATCTCGTGGATATTGGTGGGCGATTCAATTTTGTGGTGATCGGCCTGCGATTTTTGGAAAATGCTTGCGGGGCACTGGTTGGATAGCTGGGAGATTTTTAGCCCGGTCTCTAGGCTATATTCAGTCAAGCGTCGACTGATAAGCTGATGCTGGCAAGCAATTGAGGAAGAAGGGGAAAAAAAACCTGGTAGAGCAGAGTAGAGCAGTCTCAATCAGGAAATCTTGATGAGTGTCGGATGATCATTGTTCCGCTGATATCGGAGCTTATATGAGGTGAGAGGTACCTATGTCCAGGCTCAATGAACTAGGTAGTTTTCCTCCATTGAACTTCACCAACTTGAGATGAAAGAAACTCTGACATATACAGCTTGAGAGAGCTAGACGTGCAATGCAATACTACGAGCAACATTCTTATCTCAAATTGCTAGCTTTGGTATCTGATCAACTGTCTTACTGATCGCTTACAATTGCTAAATTGATCATCCACTAAGTAAACTTTGTTAATATAGAAGCCCACTGATATAGGATAAATTTACAAAGAGCAACAAGGGAATTGTTTTGAGCAGTTTGATTGCATATGTAGTAAGCTGTATGTATGGGCATGGCACAACGACCAAAGGCGGAGGTAGATTACAAAGTATAGACCGGACTGGATCCAAGCCAGCACATCGAGTAAAAAGGGGAGAAAATAGTACAAGAAACCGAAGATGAGCAGTGATGATGACAAGGTGATGTAAATGTATGGTTAAATAGTAGAAAAATGATAGACATGAAGAGTAAATATGGGGATGGCAGTAGCCGAACAATGTACAAGGTGCTGTGTAAGGGGGAAGGGGGGAGGGAGGTCAATTAATATAGACAAAAGAAAAAGAGCGCAATATTCATCGATAAATGATGTGCAGATCCGATATCAGATATGTCGGATGAAGAGAGGGTGGAGGATGACCTTGTAAGGTCGGGGGGAAATGCAATATAAGATGCGTCTCGCGCATGTGGTATCAAATGTCAAGGAAAGAAATCACGCCCCTGGGAAATGGTAATGAATCACGAAAACGAAAGGACTCCATGAAAAGGAAAAATGAAACGAGGCCTGGATCCATCTATAAAAAGGCCTGTAGGGGTATGACATGGTGAAAATGGAAAAACTTGCAGTGAGGGCCAATGACCCAATGCCCATATGTAAAGATGAAAAAAAAAAGACAAAACACCTTCCAAAATGGCTAAACCTTGCGTAGAAAACAAAGCAATACCGAATCCAAACGCCTCGAGCTAGGTTGCTCAATATTTGTTCCGTTGTTGCGCAATTTCGCCAGACTTTTGTGCTGTTCGCAACTGAGAAAGGATGAGATGAGGTTCCAAAAAAATAACGCTAGAACACTTTAGATAAAGTTGGATCCGCGAGCAAAGTAATCAGACTTCTTGTTGTGATACTCGGCCTCCTCGTAAGGAGGAGTGGGCCAATGGCGATTGGCTGCAGGATCAATCCTATGTATGTTCAACTTGCTCGGGGTCGAGTGTTGGCCAAACGTCGCACAATCCTTGGCCGTGGGAGAAGGGGTGGGATAAGGGTGCTGCAGGGAACGCTCTGATTGGCGATGAGCAGCATGCAGAGAGTCTGCACTCGTTGACTGGGAGTGGGCGAGACGCCTCGCCGCCTTACTAGCAGAGTGCAGCACCTCATCGAGCAACTCATCTTCCTCCTCGGGAGTCTCGTACCGGTGAACTGGGTGGGTAGACATTTGCATGGCACGGCGAGTCCTGCTGGAGATAGGCGTCGCAGTGTTGCTGGTAGCCTGGGGCATTGACTGACGCTTGACAGCGTTGTCACCACCATTGTGTAACTGCACTGGAACGTTGCCCAGAGTAGATGAGTCCAGCGAGTACTTAACACTCTGGAGGGCTTTGTCAAGCTCGCTCAGGTCAGAACCCTGCTTGGGATCACTCGTAGGCCCATCAAATGCCATGGAAGAACGGTTCGACCAAGGGATGCATCCTGCGTTGGCTTCGACATCATCCGAAGTTGCCGATTGGTTTCGGCCTGACAATCTGCGAGCCCGCTTGCGCAGGTGGGAGAAGAAGCTTTCCTTGGTTGTGGGGGTGTTGCTCCCGGAACCATTAAGCATCCTTTCGGCCTCTTGACGGTTGGCGTCCGAGTAGTGATTTCCATGGGAGTTCATGGACAGTTGACGGCCAATCTTTGAGCTAGCTGATGTACTAGCAGACTTAGAAGCCTCGCTGTGAGCCACAGTCGCATTCGCCTGGGCAGTGACGGAATTGGAGAGGGGGGAGACAGGGCGGATAGAAGGAAGAATAGGCATCGGCGCACCGTTTGCCCAGGTAGCCCGCTTGGTGTTGGCGGGACGCGGCTTGACCGGCTGAATCTCAGGCACAGTAACCTGAGTCACAGCGGGTGGCCGGGCAGGACTGTCCTCAACAGTGGACGCAGGGCTGTCCGACCGAACGATCAATGATCGCCGGAACCACGAAGGCTTGGATGACAGAGTAGGAGAGTCGCCGGGAGTGAGAGTGGGAGACTTGAAGCTCTTCTCAGACTGCTTGCGACCCAGCAATCTCGACGATGTCGAGGACTTGGGTCGCACCGGGTCGACTGCATCAGCAAAGTACTCGTGGTTTAATGCCTGGGTAGAAGTAGGACGGTTCTTCGGATCCCACATGAGACACCAGGTAACAAACTCGCTGAACGCCGCAGGCCACATAGGGGGCTGGAGGACGGATTCCATCGCATGGGGCGCCATCTTGGGGAATGTGAAACCCAACTTGTGGGCCAGGCGTGATCCTTCACGCCATTCACCTCCACCAATCTTTGCGCCTGACTTGCTGTACCAGTTTCCTGGGCTGCCCATGATCTCACACACACGCCAGACCTGATCCACCTCGTTACCTCCGGGGAACAAGGGCTTCAAGGTAGCAATCTCCACGGCCATGGCACCCATGGCCCACATATCCACGGGAGCAGAATACTCTCCGGCTCGTAGAAGCACTTCAGGTGCGCGGTACCAACGGGTCGAGACATATGTTGTGTATGGTTGTTTAGAGTGAGTCTCACGTGCAAGACCAAAGTCGGCGATCTTCACTGTGTAGACGGGAGGAGTAGAAGGAGGGGTGACAAGGTTCGAATAGCGGGAGAAGGCGGAATCGTTGGGGGCGGAGGTGGAGACCAGGATGTTTTCGGGTTTGATGTCACGGTGGAAGAAGTTGTGTGCATGGATGTGATCCAGACCGGACAAGATCTGGTAGAGAATGCTCTTGACATGCTTGCCTTCGAAATACTTATGATCACGGGCCTTCATCAATTGATATAGGTTGCCGTCCATGTATTCCATGCAGATGTGAAGCTTGCGGGAGTGGGGGTCGAGGAAGATGTCGAGGGCAGGGACGAGGTGGGGGTGAATTGGTAACGTTCGGAGGAAAATCACCTCTCGTAGATCCAGACAGGGAGCCAATGAATCGAAAGTCTTCTTCATCGTTTTAATCGCAACCTATTCCCATGAGTTAGTGGAACCCTAGTGCACCTCGTCTTGCCATTCCATACCATAGTTCCTCTGCGGGCGATATGGGACCCGGCGGTCCGTACGCGGGCGACGGCAACGCTCCCGAAACTTCCATCGCCGATTTCCTTGATCACTTCGAAGCGGTCCTCAAGGCTGGCTACAGAGCCGTGTGACCCCCGAGGGGTATCGTATGTGACAGTCATGGTGAGGTCTCTTCAGGTCTGCCAGCAGATCGGGAGAAGAGGAATGTGGAGGGGTCTGGAAGGGAGGGGGGATTCAGGTCAGCTTGACACATTCCACGATCCGATCAACTGTTCTTACAATTATGTAGAGGGGAATATTTGCGTCCCAAGTGAATGTATATATGGGAGATCAATTGCAGGTGGTTATCATATCCAAGATTCAGTACGAGCCAGAGGATTGGATTCCCATTGACGAAAAGTAAGGAGTGACGAGGCAGTTGGAGGGGGAGTGACGGTGGTCATGTAGTGGGCGATCTGGAAGAAGTGAGGACCGGGCACGATGCAATAAAAAGAAAAATCCCAGAATCCAGAATAGGAGAAGACCCGTTCTGGTGGAAACTGGAGGGATCGGAGCACCGAGGGTGAGCCCCTGACGCGGTGACAGCTTGAGCTCCTAGACGGGGCCGTGGAGACGGTAAATTAACGACTTTAGGTCGTTGCAGATCAGTCCACCGTGGCGAAAATACGGAGGGAATTGGGAGAATGGCCTTCTGGATGTAAGAGGATCAGAGTATAAGAGGATCAGAATCAAAGCAGCAGATCAGAGAAAGGAAATTCAAGAGGTTGAAAGAGACATCGCACACATAAAGCACATAGAGGGGGGGAGAATGAGGTCAAATACTGGAACAATACCAGTACCAGAACCTGGAAAAAAGCAAATAACCTAATTTACGAAAAGAACCCAAATAAGCCCCTCCCAGCCAATCACAATCCCTGAAGGAACGGGTTCCTCCCGTCTCATCCAATGGGACGTTTCCAATGGAAATGGGGTACCTTTTTTTACGATACGACATACAGGTCCCCCGAGCTAAAACACTTGACTTCGACATCTCGTTTTTGAGGGAAATAGATGAGAGACAAAAAAAGAAAAGAGGCAAAAAGAAAAAAAAAATTGACTCTGATTAATTAACCATCATATATTACAGATTACATATGAGATGTATATCTTGAGTGCAGCATATACTATACTCTTCCAAATGTATTTTCTCATCTGACCGCTGTGGATGCACGGCGCCTAATAATTGAGGAGGTTGGGCATACAATGATCCTCTGCAGCCTGTGATCGTTGCCCACGCAGCACTGTTTGGAGTCCCCGAAGGGGTAATTTATTTCGACTCGAGAATTGGCTGCCCTAACAAACTATGTCTCGATCTCGATTGTACACCGTACTCCGTACCGAAGACGGAGTCCAAAGACATCATTTCAACTACAAAAGTACCTTCTCCCGTCTTCATACGAGTCACTTTAGGAGAGATCCCCAGATCCTGTACGGAGCAGATATACCAGATGTAGGTAAGATGTACGAAGTACTCCGTACGTACTCGCCGCAGATACAACTCGCAGAGAACAGCAAGGAGGATCCTTTCCGTCCATTTCACGTCCGGTTATGTCATGTCCTACCTTTCGGTCTGCTCTCTACCAGTCGTGATCTGGCACGAATCTTCCCAAACACCGACTGTCTGATTATCCGACTGTGGGCGGGCCAGCCTTCCCCAAATTGTTTCAGTCCTCCCACTCCGCATCGAATACATCGGTCGACGCAACGGAGGTTGGCCTGTCACCTGGAGATACATCGGACATCCTATGCCTCGCTTTTCCGCCACACGATCTCCTGATGTATCCGAGCTTGGGCGAGGCTCTCTTTTCTGACTGATCCCCCGAAGGGCAGGGCCAATCAGATACAGATTGGAAGTCATGGCCATGTGGAAGAGGACTAGTTTCCCGGGTGGATGGAGAAGTTCGCGGGACAGGTAAACTTAAGCTGTGGGCTCAGAGATGCATATGATGGGTTCCGTTCTGGTCTTCTTTGTTCAAAGGTACGCGGTCTGGACCCGTATGCGCGGGAGATCAATATGTGTTTTCTTCCGCATCCAATTGGGAACAGCGTAGGAGCCGGTTCTTTGTTTCCGACTCGAAAAGGTTCACCGTCAATGTCTGTTGCCATGGCTTCCGGCGTATGGAGATTAGATTGATGGACATCGGTCTACGGAGTACGGTGTGTATATCTACTCCAATCACATGGATGAGAGTAAGATCATAATAAACGGTGGCCAATCTACGGACAGTTTTCTACCGCGCCATCCCGGTTACTCCACTGACAAAAGCGACGTTTGTCCCGAGAACACAGACAAGGAAAAACGCGGAGGCGATCAACTCCCAGGTAAATAGAGGCCATTACCTGCAGGAAGCGGGATCGAATGCACCTGTCAGATGAACCCTGGGGCAACCGTTATGGCGCGCAAGGATACCAGATTATTGCATGGACTGAATTGACCAGTGATTGTGTCGATAGCTCTGTTTTGGAGTACTCATAACATCGTTTTCACCCCTGTCCGATCGCTGCAGAACGGATTTACGGTCTGTGAGTACCGAGTACATCCCCGGAGGGCCGTACCGAGGGGAAACCAAGGTTCCAAATACACCAGTGGGCCTCTCTGCCATGTCGACTTACGGAGTACGGAGTACAACATACCGTGAAGGATCTCCATTCTTCCTCTTGCTGCACACCATATTTTGGTACTTACCAATTGAGAGAAACGAAAAACGCGACGTGGAGTACTTGTACACACCGCGTACGATAAACACATACCAAAAAAGAAGATATTCCGCAGACCATCCCACTTGATCCCACTTACGAGGTAGGAGTCGTTCTGATTCGTGAGGCAGTGGAGTCAGGAGCTCCGCGTATCAGACTCTCACCAATAATCGCCGCCCCAAGATCAGTAGTCCGATGGAGTCTATGCGCCAACAATGTCATTGGCCCCAACCCCAGAAACAGCCCACTCGATTCATTTGCGATGACCATAGCCACTCAGACTCCTTTCGTCCCTCACAAACGCCTAGTGACGCACCGTCGACTCGGGGGACTACGGAAGGCTCCACCGTGGGCCTCGTCCAGGCCCGTCCCTGCTACCCGCGAAGGACCGCGATAGGGGGGAGGATCGTGGTGTCGCCACTTAGGAAGGGAAACTATTTACTTTCCAAATTGTCGGGAAGGCGCCGTCATGTTCTTTTGACCTTCGAGAAGGCAGTTCCTGATAATGTGACCGCCAGATATCCGACAATATAGCGAACTCCAAGGTTTCCCGAATGGCTGGCCGACCTTGCAATGGGGTCATGCTTGCATGAACTCGAGACCATAATTGCGAGAATCTCCCGGGGGCGAATCCGCCTTGACCACTCTTTTCCCTTGCCCCCCTCCGGAACAGCCCCCTCCTTTAGGAGACTAGACCACAATCCACGGATAAACACACGATCCAAAGGCTGTTCATCCCGACCTCCCCAAGGCTTGACAAATACCCCAAATTAGAGGTTACGATTGGCATCGGTGTAAACCAACTTGCTACACTATTTTTCGACACTACGCCACGTCGGCCCACTCCAAATGCCGAGAGTTGGGAATTTCCAGAACCCGTGGAAGCCGCGGGAAGCACATCCCCCTTGATTGCTGGGACTGTCAGATCTAAAGAGTGGATTCTCTTCATTCCAACTTGCAACATCCACGAGGGGGCTTTCTTAGCCTGGTCGGCGTTTAGTTGCTTTCACTAAAGTGGTTCCACCGTCACTCCAGTAACCCTTGCAATTTAATATATGTTGTAGAAGCCTTTGCGCATCGGGAAGGTGTCGACTCCGACCTCCGTACTCCGTATAGCATAGCAATAACATATAGTTTGCAATATATAGTTACCTAGCACTAGCTCCTGATACTATCTAGTGTAGCACAATGGCGGTGTTGTCTACTGCATGTCATAGTTTCTCTTTAGTTGTACACTTCTGACTCCGCCGGTATATTTAGATCGTCAGCTAAAAAGATGTCCATGTCCTGCGTATGTTATACGGTGAGTACTTTAGCAATGCATTTTGAACAGATGCCCCTCTTTCATGCTCTGGTGTCCAAACTGGGTCTGTCTATCACTCCTTCTTAGCTTCTCCCGGAACGGTGGACAAAAATCTCCACCTGGTTGGTTCTTAGACTAGCCCCCTTTTGAGGCAGATGTTGCCCCTAACCATGCAAAGGCTATCAGCCGTGCAGCTATTTGGGGATCATGCTCCGCTTCTTCTCTGGCTTTCTGGAAGGAAGACTAGCGCAGTCTTAGATGGCGGTGTCTAAGAGGTGAGGAAGATTCTTGAGGGATGAATGGTTCTCCTTTTTGCTATCGCTCAGGTGGGACATCTCCCTGCTCCTATGTCCGGGTATGGACTTGATGTGCAAATGTGGACCCCGCGGAGGTTATTCGTTTGCTTCTCGGAATCCAGCCGTTTTTTCCAAGGACGTTGTTTGATTGAAATGCTTGGATCATTGGCTTTTTCCAACGATATCTACGCATGTAACTATGTGGTACCCATTCTCTAACGGTGTGGTACTGAGTCCTAATCCAATGTCCTATATCTACTTCCAAAAATGATAATATAATCACAGATTGACCACCTTGATCTCCCTCCCTCTCTAGCTTTTGGCTCAGATATATCTTTCTTATCAGTTGTATTCAAGCAAGCCGTTCAGGTAGGAGATCATGGCAAAAGAGAAGTCGTGATCCAAAAGCAAATTCGAAGTGAACGCGATATGAACGTGATAGCCAGCATGCAACATTCACTTCCGGAAGGAGCAATCCGCGTGGCTTCCTGTCCTGCCAAATATAAACGAACTGCTGTTCTCCCTGCTTTCTTCCTTCTTTCATCATCTCCAGCGCTTCTGTGCTGCAATTTCTATCCAAGATTCGCTGCCTTTCTGAATTATCAAGTATCGCAGCTGACGATCTAACAACCATGCCTCAGCGAGGAAAACGGTCGCTGATGAGTCCCTACGCACGGGGCTACACCAAACAAATGAGGGACACGTCAGTAGATTTGAACCAGTTCAGTTCTAGAGGATATTGGCTAACAGAATATCAATAGCCTTGATCGAATGCCCATCCCTAATGAGTGAGTCTTCCCATTCTATCTAGGTTTTCACTAACCAACTTTCATAGAATCAAATGCTATGTCTGCAAGCGGCGCCGACCGAAATCCCAGTACTCGAACAACCAGCTCAACTACCTTCGTCAGGCAATGTTTGAGACGGGCTACAATAGCATTCAAAATCAATTGGTTGCCAAGTGCGGACCATGCACTAACGCCCAGGTATGCGAAGACATGTGCCATCGCTGTGGCCATTATCGCGCAATAGACCAGTTTGCGAGAAACCAGCGCAGTCGTGACAATCCTGTATGTCCTGTTGGAACGAAGAGTCTGGTTGTCTCTAACGTCTGGCTTGTTTTGATGCAGATTTGTCAACCGTGTATGAACTACCAGCTTTCTCTGGATCCCAATGAGCAACCTCTTGCAATTGAAGGTGCCCCCGATGAGGATGAGGACGATGAGCTCAATACTGGATCTATGACTTATTCTGACTCTGGCTCTGTGAGTCAGCTGGAGGGACAGCTGGAGAGTTCGGTGAGTGATCAGAAGATTCTCAACTCCTCAAAACTCTGTGTTACTCATACACTCTGACTTTTTAGCAATGGAGCATCACCGAAGGTTTTGAGAATGCCCTTGTCCTGCGTGATGATCTCGCTGAAAATGATGTGAAGAGAAAAGTCGGCGGCTTTGCTAGAGTCAAGGTGAGTGGTTCATCAACAGAACTTCTACTGCCCTCAAAAGATAGATCTTACTAATATCCTGAAGGCCCATCGTCCTGTTCAGGCACCTGTTCCTGAGCCGGAGCCTGCCCCAGGCTGGGCACCTGGTACTCGGAAGGTCGATGATGGAAAGCCATTCCGAGGAGCAAAGTTTCTCTGAGTGTCTCTGGCCATAGAATTACACTACTTCAATGGGCTTTCTTACGATATGATTGACGATTCTTTCTCTCGGGCGGTTAGCTCCAATTTCGCGCCTTGTATTGCAGATGACGTCTGCTTGCTCCATTCTCCGTCGAAGTCTGATTGGCTTCTGGCTACACACTTTGTCTTCCTTTCTCTTCTCAATTTTATCCCCAGACAAGGAAATATTAATCAGACAGGACACCTATCTTATTGTTACAGCTCAGCTATCGCACTTTTTATGGGCTATGCATATCATGGGTGGCGAGGCTGCTGTGTACATATGGAGGTGATTTTTACGCCCACACCTGGTACACACCCTGCAGTCTTTTATTCAAATTGATCTTCAATGTGCTCGGGGTGATTTCTTCCTCGTATCTAATTGAATCCAATGCAAGTTTACATTTTCCCCTGTTGAAGTTCAGCTTGAAGACATCCGTGGGTATGACATCGGTGGTTCCGTTGACTCCACAGCTAAAAATAACCTCAGCTCTTGTGCTGGAGGTGCTCAGTGTGTTGAAGCCCTCGCAAATCATCATATGGGAAAGCTTAACAGAACCGGACATGGTTCTCTATTGGAGGCTATGATATATTGCGCTTTATTTCAACAATTAGATTGATATATAAAAGGTGGGCAATCAGACACCATTCAGCCCCAGAGAATATATACAAGCCACTAAGGAATCCCCAGTCTGCTGATCCGATTTCTAACTGTCGGATCCTAGCCGACAGTTGGCAATGACATAGCTCATTCTTTGATAGAAATGTCCTTTGCAACTCTGATAGGTGTGGAGCGAAAGTGTAATGCACGTTTTGCATGGAAGATGTATGCTCCAATAGACTGCCGATCGTGACGCTCCAGCCCAGACTAGCAATATGACAGAATATCGGTGGGACTTTAATATATTCAAGGGCTAATATATCAAGGACCGCATAATGTGACGTCGAGGGAGTACAAAGAGAAGGGGTTTCGAATGTGGTCTCGTTAGTGACGATGCGATCGCCACAACGTTTCACTTTCCCCCCACCAGCGTCTCCCCACACAATTTATTCATGATTCGTAATCTCTCGTTCTTCTTTCTAGAACCTCCTCAAATCCTCGGCCGAGATTGTTTATCTGCGACAGAGAGCTGGTCAGAACCTCTTTGTGCAAAAAGTTCTACATTAAAGCGCAGCCCGTGTACCGAAGATCCCCAGATTCCGTATGGACTATGATCCAAAGTACGCCAGCAATACCTATCAAACGGGCAATGTGAGCCCCCAACCTAACGCAGACGGATACTCGACTTCGCCTCCATATTCGTTCAACTATGAAAAGGAGTATCTCAATATGCCGCAGCCGCAAGTGCCGCAGAGCAGTTCACCAGCTCCAGATCTAAACCCAGAGTCATACATCTACCCACGGCCCCAACGGCCCCCCAGCACAAATTCGGGATACATCAACGACGCAGTAAACTCTGCGGTCAACGACAGTGGCTCCACAGGCTATCTATCCCCCGAGGTCCTGTCGCAAATCACGGCAACGGTCATCCAGCAGCTCAAAACAACGGGGCTGGACAATCTACAGGGATCCGGGGCACCCCCGCTCCGCTCACAGTCGCAGCAGCCATCATGGCAAACACGATCCTACATGCAGGCCCAAGGTGACCAGTATCCACCAGATGAACTTCCGCAACGAAGCAGTTCAATTCCCCCTCCCAGTTCATTCTCGAACAATACCCAGACCGGGAATTTCCCACGGTATGTTCCCTCTGGATGTGCCAGTAATCGTCTTCAAGCCCAAACTGACTCTGGATCCCTTGGTGGATACTGTTTGTAGGGATAATAATTCTGTTTCAAGTCAAAGTAGTGATCATAGTCACTACAGTGCCCATAAACCGGAGCGCCCGAAACCCCCGGATCGGGATGCGACTGTTGTGGAAATGACTACCTTTGAGAGGTACTGGGGGAAATTGTTTGAGGATGGCAAGGCGACGAAAAGGCTTGGACAATTCTTGCGTGGCATTGCTGTTCATCTGGTAAGTGGTTTTCGTCCATTTCTGATGCCTATCTAGTTATGTAAATAGCAATGACGGCTAATGTGAATAGATCGAGGATTATCCACCCGGAAGCACTATCGTTATTCCTCCTTATAAGATGCAGAAGTTCTATCGGGATACTCATTCACCGGATGACCCTTATCCATGGCAAGGTTTGTACTGTGGTTGGTTCTAACATCAGCAATCTCATATTCTGACAATATTTGTTCTTAGATATCTTTGACGACGACACATCTTCACTTTCCCGACTATTCCGTGAAATCAGTGTTGAGCACCATCTAATCCAGGATGATCTAAAACAACGCCCAGATATTCCCGGCCTAACACCCAAGGGCTTCGAAACATGGGCCACATTGTTGATTCTCGCCAATCCAGAGCGTGAATACCAGCGACTCCAAAAGGCCGTCCGTAATATGCCAATCAACAACCCGGATGACAAAACGGAGCGTTTCCCCAAGGAGATTCCACGCCGGCTTTTCCCAGACCTCCCCGATATCACAATCAGAGAAGACCTGGAGAACCGCATGATGGTACACTGCGGCGTCAATATGCCCTACATCACAGACGAAGAACGTAAGCAGGCCACTCGACCAAGCAGATCTTCCACCTCAACCGCATCCTCCACCGAACGAACCCATTCATACGAGCGAGGCCGTCCCCGCCCCGTCGCACCACCCTCCCCATCAGCCCGCACAAAACCTCGAGCCGCCTCCATGGTCACAGACGACGAAGACGAACCCATCCCCTCAGTCCCAATCGAGCGCGAGCGCAAGCCCTACAGCGCACACCCAGGCGGCGGGAAAGTGTACGATGAATCCGGCCCGAGCCGCAGCCATGCAAGCTCAACCTCCTCCCGAGCTTCAGACTCTACCTACAAAGACAAAGCATCAGCCCCAACACACCGCATGTCCGAGTCTTATGCCCGCGATCCGCACCACCTACGCACAGGATCAGGTGCTTCCCTCGACCAGCGCTTTCTGCCTGACTTCCGCAGCGCGTCGCGGAATATGAATCATCCCGGTGGTGACTACAGGCGCTCTGAAAATGATATCCTGGGCCGCGACCACACGCCGCGGTATGCGGGGCTGTCGGCGCATGATTTGCATTACACCGAGTCGCCGACTTTGAGTCGGCCGGATGATGAGTCTAGGTATCGTCGGTCTAGTCATGAGAGTCGGGAGAATGATTATTATCGAGATGCGGGATCTGGGCATGGGTTTGATAAGTACTATCGCTGAGTTGGGTTGTACATCTGTTTTACTGGTTTCTAATTGTCTTCTTTACTTTGTTTCTTTCCAAGCTCGGCGTTGTATATAATACCCCTTTTTTCTAGGGCGTATGACTGACGATGTCCCATGATCAACGTTTTGTTTCGAATAAATATGTCATCTAATTCCTCAATAGCGGTGGCAAAAGTTGTAATCTATAATCTAACAAAAAGGAAATCTGTTGATACATTTACATCTAGAAACGCATAAACACATGCTAAACAAACCCGAACTTCCTCATTACCATCTCCCCATCTTCCCTCAAAGCCCTAAGCTCCTTCTCCCTCTCATTCTCCTCCCGCTCATACCGCCGCGCAATAGCCCTAGCATGCCTCTCCTCCCTCTCCTCCCTCTTCCGCGCCATCCTCTCCGCCCGCCTCTTATCCTCCAAAACACGCTCACCCCCCCTCTCCGCATCCCGACGCAGCTCCTCAACCTCCTCATCACTCAGCTCCCACGGCACAGACAGCACTTCAATCAGGAACCGCAACCGATCATCCAAAAACCGCATCTCGGCATTCGTATCACCAACAAGCCAGAACCGCTCTAGATTCAATTGCATCCGCGAACGGTATGTCGACAACGTCCCCTTAACCCGGACTACAGTCCCAGGCTGGAGTTTCGAGATATCTATCTCATCATGGTCTTTGAATGTGACGTGCACCGTCTTGGTGAGATTGATTGTCGGTGCTGTAATAGAGAATCCGGACCATGCTGTCTGTTCTTCTTTGGGGTCTGGGGCGATGGTGTCTGTTTGAATTTCTTCGTCTGTATTGGGACCTGTTTTTGGGGAGGTCTTTTGTAGCACGATTATGTCGATGGTTGCGCCGCTGCTGTCGTCTAGTGTTAGGATTGTGCGTCTGGTGATCTCTGTTCGAGCCACTATCACGCCTACTAGGCTGATGAATTGGATTGGGTGGTTGTTGTAGAAATAGATGTTTTGGCCTGGTTTGTTTGGTTAGTCATGTGGTTTTTATGCCGTTAGATAACCTTGACTGGGATTTGGCTGGATGGGGGGGCATAGATTGGGTGAGCATAATGATATGCATGAGGTCATGTGCCTTGGAAATGATACAAGATATGTATCGTTCCAGATAATAGGAAAAGCAACTATAAATGGCTTGGTGGGAGTTATCAAAATAACTTCGTCACGCTAACGCCTCTTTTTTGAGTCTCCGCACTAGAGAAGCCAGAATATGCATTGGCGCATACTAGGCGTGTCGATCTCCAGGGAATGAGATGGCAACAAATTCAGGCAAGAAAGTAATGTCTCGAAGTCACATACCGAAAAACTGCTCCGATCTTCGGAGTCGATGCACATCGGCCGCACCCATTTTCACCCAGGTAAAGTGGGTTGGAGATGCTTTGAAGCAGAACGCGGGGTAGAAAGTGAGATTCTCATTTTCGAATGTCGCCATTGGGTCATCTTTGTTCTTGAGGTGGTATTGCTTTGGAGATATCAAAAATGAAATCAGAATTGTATGATGGACTGGAAGGTCAAATGCGCGTTAGAAGTTGGAGTTGTGTCACGTGGATGTATATAAACTGGCTGCGAGTGAATTCTCATCACTTGCATTGTTTTAGGGAAAACTTTTCCGCGTTCTCGTGGGTGATATACATACTGGTGCACCTCGAGATGACTCAAATGAATTGCTTATGGCCGTTTGTCGGAGTTGACACGATTCACAACTATTCCATAATCTCTGTCGCCATGCACAATTAGACCCGATTACGAATGGCATGAGACGCTTAATTCGTAGATTCTACAGCATCACTTTTGAGATACTCTACAAATCAGACCCTGCATTCTTATAGGAAGACATGTCTATCTCCCTCCATCATCCTCTTCTTTGGATTCCTCGGCAACTCCTGCTGCCTCTTCCTCTCCTCGGGACTAATATCATCAACATTAGTCTCCTTCTCCTTCTCCTTCTCCCCCAACGCAGCTTTAACCTTTTCTTCCCCATTCTCATGTCCCGCAAAAGCAACAGTCAAGATCTCCCTCTCCAACCCACCGACATGCTCCCACTCAATCCCCGCCTTTGACAACATCTGACACCCCTCTGACTCGCCAACAAAAGTACCAGGCTCCTTAACCCCAAAATAGACCTTATGGATCCCTTCCCGGCCACTATCCCTCGTCTGTGTAATGCGCTGCACACACGGCGCATTCCCGGACAGCCGTTTCCCGCACGGCTCCATCGTCACATACATGATGAGTTTTCGGCCAGCCTCGACGGGTAGTACTTCCCCGACTTGCTCATCAGGCACCTTGTGAACTGCGGCGTAGTTGGAGAAGCAGCATTGCTCGGCGTGTGTGTTGCCGGCTAGCTCCATTGTGTAGCCCGTTGAGAGAATGCGGTCGTCTGTGAAAGTGGGGTCATTGTCTTTACGGGATAGAAGGAGAGCGCCGACTCGGAAGTTGGTTGGTCTTGGAGGTGATTGTTCGGCGAGGGAGAGGCATTGTTTGAGGTAGGGGAGGTGAGGGGAGGTGTTTGTCGTCATGGTGAGTGAGGTCAACGGTGAGTGTTTTTGGTATGTTTTGGTCGATACTAGCGGAGTTTGGGAGAAAATGCCCCTTTGATATAGTTTTTGTATTGGTAAGAAGAGTCAGATAAGCCCTGCAGCCTCTGAGCTTCGAATGAATTGAAGTGGCGGGGTTGATGAGCTTGGAGTCTTGAAAGTGGGCTGGTATGAAAGGCGGGGAGAGGAAGCAAAATGACGAAATGGCTCCGTCGCGTCTAAATCGCGTTCCGTATGTCTGCTCGTGTCAGTTACCACTTTTATTGCTTTTGTCGATTGAATTTCTATTCGGTGTGATATATTCAATTCGAACCAAATCCTTGTTATAGCTCTTTGATCAGCCACAAAAACACTGGCCCTGTTATCGGAATTTCATCATGGCGAAGAACGCAAAACCCGCGAAGCAAGCCTCAGACGAAGAAATGCCGACTGTCGAGGAAGATCTCTACAAAGTGTTGGGTGTTGCATCTGATGCCACTCCCGAAGCAATCAAAACCGCTTACAAAAAGAGCGCTCTGCGAAATCATCCTGGTATGCAACTCTACAAGCCAGGTCTGGTCACACAGTATACTAATCTCAAATAGACAAGGTGAGCGAAGATGCTCGCGCAGAAGCAAACGCCAAATTCCAGCGCATTGCGCTAGCATACGGCGTTCTCTCCGACCCGCGTCGACGAAGCGTGTACGACCGCACGGGCAGCACGGACGAAGCCTTCGGCGAAGGCGGCGACTTCAACTGGATGGATTTCTACCGCGAACAGTTATCGGCGATGCTAGACTCGCGCGCGATCTCAGATTTCCAGAAGAAATACCAAAACTCGGATGAGGAGAAGAAGGATTTGCTTGCCGCGTATGAAACCCATGAGGGCAATATGGATGCTATTTACGATACTGTCATGCTGTCCAACGTGCTTGATGACGATGAACGCTTCCGGGCTATCATTGACCAGGCTATTGCTGATGGAGAAGTGGAGGATTTCGATCGGTATTCTAAAGAACCAGAGAAGAAGAAGCAGCAGCGTGTGAAGAAGGCTCAGAAGGAGGCTCGGGAGGCGGAGAAGTTGGGGAAGGAGATTGAGGATAAGAAGAAGAAGAAAGCTGGGGCTGCTTCGAAGGGGTCGAAGGCTGCGAATGAGGATGATCTTCTGGCTATTATCACCAAGCGTCAGCAGGATCGGGGTGCGGGTTTCCTCGCTCACTTGGAGGAGAAGTACGCGCAGCCTGGCAAGAAGCGTAGTGTGGATGAGCCTCCCGAGGAGGCATTTGCTGCAGTTGGGGCACGGAAGGGGAAACCCAAGTCGAAGAGGGCTAAGGCTTGATTTCGGGGGTTTGTCTGCTCCTTTTCTTGCATTATGTGTTATGTGTAAGCGTTTATCATTGGGCTGGTTCATTTGTTCTATAGGAGTTTTATACTTGCATCTTAATGAGTTAAGCATGAATAATTTCCCTTGGGCATCAGTCGTCGGCGTATGGCCTACACCAAATACTCTCGAACAGCTATTATACTGAAATGAATGTACTATTGAATGGGAAGTCGACATCCCCTTTTGTGGAGATACCAGCGCTCCTCATCTTTGGGATCTCAAGGAAATGGAATTGATCTAGCTCCTGATCAAGCATGCCTAGTGGCACTCTGTACTAAACCTGATTACCTCGTCAACTGTCAATGGCTTCTAGCCCTTCAGAATCCACGAGTCGATCTAGACCAGTCTGTTGTAGTCAGGAATAATGTCCAAGCTTGAGCTCCGTGGGCTTGCAGCCACTCGGCGTGGCTGCAGTTAGAAGCCTCACCTTGGGCTCCTTCTCCCTATTCTCCGTTGCTCCTCTTTATTTTCTCCATTGTGATTGTTGACTCTTTAATTCTTTGCGCTTCAAAAGCAATTAGTCTGCACAGAATCTGATTACCGAATATCAATCAGCTCTTGCGACTGCCCAATGTGGCCCTGGGACCTGAGGTTTGACCTGTGAGCTATCACGATCACGACCACTTCCCCTAACTCGTTGCAGACAACCCCAGCCCTTCCCCGGCAGCACCAGCGTCATACCAGGGCGATCTGCTCCACATTCCTCAGTGCTTGGCAGAGCTGTTGGACGAGCGGTGCGCTGAGTTCCCCACAGCCCGGAGGCGGTGCCGCAACGCCATGTCGTACCACGCAGTTTCGACTTCTCCTATACCAGACACCGAACAACTCAAAAGCCTGGGTCGCCGATCTCCTACGATATCAACGACCCCAATAAACGAGCGAACATCGGGCCTGAACCGGGCCCTGCAAACCCTGCTGATTGCCCCGCAGTCTAAAGGTGCGGGCGGGAGCTATTCGTCCAGAGCAGGCGGAACCCGCAGTCCAGTCGAGCCACTTGTGTCCTCGCCTTTGCGCACCATTTCTTCAGCCATGGCGTCTGCTCCAAGTTCGCCGGAAAGGCACACAGCCGATCCCAATGATATTCCTCGTAGATCATCCGATTATGCTGTTGAGGCTGGTCGAGCGAATGGCCTCGACATCGACGATGATGCAAAGTCCGATGTCGCGTCAAATCCTCTGGAGCAATCATATGTTAAAAAGCGATTTTTACAGGCGCGGGATAGGTCCCAGAGCCGCAAGGGCATGGCTGCTATGATGTCTGGCCGTCTATTCCCTAGAAGCTTTTCCCGCGGTAGAGATAGAGACTCTTCAAGAGGATCCTCCCACCGTGGGTCGTCACTGGACTCTAGTGCCACTTCATCCCCAGACCGAGGTCGCTCCAGCACCTCTGACAGTCATTCTGAGCATGTCGAAGCGATGAAACCTGCCCCTGCGAGTTCTGGAAAGGGCGAGACGGTCAATATTCACGATGCATTCAACAAGTCAGACGAAGCGTTGGTTAAGCCACATGGGGGCCTTCCCGATTATGTTAAGCCTACAGCTGTAGGGGAGGATGGGGAGCGACTAGCTAAAGATGTATTCGATCGCGATAAGAATATGATTGAAAGCAGTGAGGATGAAGCCAACGACACCTCGAGTGACGAGGACAGCACTCTCGAGGGTGTACGGGGACGCAAGAAGAAGAAAGACTCGGATATCACGTCCATCACGCCAAGTGACTTTGAGAAGCCAAAAGGTGAAAAGTCCAACCAATCCGAAGAACGTACGTTGGTCTGCTCGGGAAATCTGCTACATGAAAGCCTCAAATTACTGACACTATAGTCTTTAGACAAAGCTTCTACGAAACCAAGCGGGCCCCAAGATAAAAACCCGCGAAAATCTGCGTTGAAAGCTGTAGTACACCCACAGACCAGTTTTGATATTCCTACCCCTCGTGTTCAGTCGGTAGCCGGCACACCTTACGGGTCAGAGGATGAAGCTGAGATCGGTGATATCCATCGTGCACAGAAACTCAGCATCTCGATGTCGGCAATTGATAATGGTGTCCACAATCGGTCCATTCGCACGATCGTCCGCGGAAACTTTTCAAGTCTGCAGGAGCAAGGCGATGGTACCCGTCGGCGGCGGCGGAAGTATCTGATTGCAACCGACTTGAGTGAAGAGTCGGTATATGCTCTCGAATGGACTATTGGGACAGTATTAAGAGACGGAGACACAATATTTGCCATATACGTCATGCATGAAGACTCCGCGACCGCATCAGCGGTGCAGGTAGGCGAGGGAGCAAAAGTGATGAAAGATGCAACAGCTGTTGTGGGCTCCCAGACCAAGGAGGCATATCAGAGCTCTGGGTCTCGTACTATCCTGGGCCGGCTTGGCCCTGGTACCGCTAGCAAGACACATTCTGCTGATTCCCGGGCATCTTCTATTGCCGAGGCGGAACGAGTGCGGGCAGTTGAAACAGTGTCTCAGACGTGCGTGAAGCTGCTGCGGAAGACGCTGTTGCAGGTTCGTATTGCTGTGGAGGTCATCCATTGCAAGAACCCAAAGTCTATGATTACCGAGGCTGTGAGTTGTTCTCCTTCTGGATTCTCCGGTGCTCTGATTCCCGCTTACGCTGTTTCTTAGATTGATGAACTTGAACCGACACTCGTTATTGTGGGTGCTCGAGGTCAGAGTGCTCTGAAGGGGTGAGTTACATCCACACTGGGCGTTTGAGCTCAATCGGACATCGTTTGAAACAATACTAACCTTGGCTATAGTGTCCTTCTCGGATCATTTTCCAACTACCTGCTTTCTAATTCCTCAGTGCCTGTTATGGTTGCACGTCGAAAGCTGAAGAGACATACATGGAAAGACAAGCTCAAAGGCACCGCTAACGTGCGTCTGTCTAACAATCTTGTTACCCCAAAGAGTCTTTCTCAAGCCAAGGTGGATTGAGTCTGCTTCCTGTGTTTCTTTTCTGGCTTGCATTCTCATGGATTGGATCTTGGCGCGGCTACCTTGCACAGCGTTCGAGTATTGCTATCCGGATCCTCGCTGTCTTCTTTTTTTAACGCGTATGGATACCCCGCTTCTCATGAGCTCATAGCTTCAAATAAATTTATTGCTCTCTTCTATCCGAGTCCAATCTTTGTCTTTGGAACAGATCTTTGGTGTGTAAATTAGTTGCTCATTGGTGCCTTTTGCTTGCTTTCATGGGGATCAACTATGCTCAACTAGTCTTAATGAAACGCCTAGGTCTGACTAGTACTACAACTCTCGGATGAAATTGTGATAGCAGGATTCATTGAAACCCATCAAGACATTTGTATATGACATATAGAGCAACCACCTGCATCCCAAGCTTTCCAATGCCAGGAGCATCAATCAAGCAAGCAACGGTAGATATAAAGAAACAATTCGACAAGCTTATATCAAATCCCCAATCCAAAACACCCACACAGCATAAACCCATGCCAGACAATTCAATCACCTACCCCGATTCCTATCCCACGCCTCATCAAGCCATCCACATACCCCCAAATTCCGCGTTATAAACAACAAAAGGAACGCATCCCCACCCATCTTCCAACCCCCGGACAATCAACCTCACACATACTCCCAGGCGGAATGTAAAATTCCTCTCCAGCAAGCTGAAAGAACCGATTAACCCATGCAATAGTATCGTCCCGAGTAACCATCGACTCCGCAGCGAGACGCATCGACCCAGCCTCATCATCCATAAAAAATGATCGAACTCGTAACACACAACGCACCGTTCTCATCCAACGAAAGCCTCGTGGCCATGGAATACGAAGTATGTTTATGGCATCCGTGATCGCGAATCTGAATCCCGGACTCGAAATCATCATCTTTTGGGGACTGGAAATGACGCGGCCAGGATCCCCGCGTTTGTTGTCCACATTCCAGTTCTGTGATTATCTGCTCCTTGTCTTGCAATGTTATTCTCTGGCAAGGACATGTGGTCACTTCCCCGTAGGGGTATTGAATTGAGGATGGGGGTATCTGCGTTCGTGGATGGGGGGTCCAGCATTCGGGACAGTATTGCCAGTTGTTGGTTTCTAGTTTGTGGAGGAGGGATATTCGGCTGATTCGGCTGAGGTTGGCGTTGTTGTAGATTGCGTTGGGTTTTTTTGGGGGGAAGTACTTCCTTATATCTAGTTTTTTTGGTTCTCAGGAAAAAGTTGAGATATGCGTAGAGGGATTTGCAAGTTAGTAGGAGGCAGATTTTGTCTATGAGAGGTAGATATTTGAGGATTGATCTGATTAATTCGGGAGGCAGTTGGTGGATTGGTGGTTGGTTTTGGAGGGGCATATTGGATGAGATGGGGTTTGGGGACATTTTAGGGAATTCAAAGAGGAATGTAAATGGAGGGTTTTGGAACTGGAAGTGAGATTTTCGCAATGTACTATAGAACTTGGGAAGCTTTGAGGGCAGTCGCCTATTTGGGGCATATAGATTTATTGTCGCGTCATCAAGCTGAAATGAACTCGCATATCCTGAGATCAAGTATAGAGAATAGAAAGGAACAGGAGTCCTTAGATACTCTATGTTTAGTGGATCGTACAGCCGTATCTATGTCCTTGTAGGTAGGTAATCCATCAATGTTGTCGAGTATACAATGATCATGTACATTTTACAGTGTGTGAAAGTGTGAAATGCAGATAAAACCGAAAAAAAGGATATCAATATATTTGTTTCTAATTTGCTATCCAAAAAGAATGAAGAGAAACCCCATTAAAAACAGATGCCATAAAAAGAACGCTTTTTCCTTTCCCGCGATGTATAAGCACAAAGCATAAGAGCAGAGGGAATCAGAAACCCCCAGAACAGAGGGCAAAAGGAAAAAAGAGAAGATATGAAACAAGCAGGATTCATGTCAAGATCGTGAGATGCTTAGAAACGCAAATCCCAGTTGATCTTGGGTCCCAGTCGGGGAAGCTCGTCGGCAACCTGCTGCACATCCTTATCGCCACGACCGCTCAGGTTCAGAACGATGTTCTGGCCCTTCTCCATGGTCTTTGCGAGTTCCATCACACCCCAGACGGCGTGTGAGGACTCCAGCGCAGGGATGATACCCTCGTGCTGGGCGAGAGCGCGGAAGCCGGCAAGGGCCTGGCTATCGTCGGCAGCAATGTAGGTGGCGCGGTTGGTATCCTTCCAGTTGCTCAGCTCGGGGCCGACACCGGGGTAATCGAGACCGGCGGAGATGGAGTGGGTCTCGGCAATCTGGCCGTGCTCGTTCTGCAGAACGTAGGTACGGACACCGTGCAGGACACCGTGTGAGCCGCCGGAGAGGGTGGCAGAGTGGCGGTTGGTATCGATGCCATCACCGCCAGCTTCGACACCGACGAGCTTGACGCTGGGGTCGTTGGAGAAGGGGTAGAACATGCCGACTGCGTTGCTGCCACCGCCGACACAGGCGACGACGGCGTCGGGAAGCTTGCCAATCTGGGCCTGCATCTGCTCCTTGGTCTCGTTACCGATCACGGACTGGAAGGTACGGACGATAGTAGGGAAGGGGTGGGGACCAATGGCGGAACCAATAATATAGTGGGTGGTGTCGAGCTCGACAACCCAGGCGCGGAGAGCCTCGTTGACTGCATCACGCAGAGTACGGCTGCCAGCCTCGACGGCAACGACAGAGGCACCAAGGAGCTTCATACGGAACACATTAAGACCCTGGCGGCGAACATCCTCAGCACCCATGAAGACAGTGCACTTCATGCCGAACTTAGCACAGACCGTGGCTGTGGCAACACCGTGCTGGCCAGCACCGGTCTCGGCAATAATGCGGGTCTTGCCCAAGCGGCGGGCAATGAGGATCTGGCCAAGAGCGTTGTTGATCTTGTGACTACCAGTGTGGTTCAGATCCTCACGCTTCAACCAGATGTTGGCACCGCCAACGTGATCAGTCAAACGCTGAGCCATGTGAAGGCTGCTGGGACGGCCCATATAAGGATAGTATGAGCGGAATTCCTCCCAGAACTTAGGGTCGTTGTTCGCTTGATCAAAGCCGCGCTCGAGCTCAGCCAAGCAATCCATAAGAGACTCAGGAACGTACTGTCCACCGAACTCGCCGAAACGCGAGGGCTGGGCAGATGTATCCTTGGTCACATTGAGAGCCTCGAGCTGGTCACCGAGACCAGGTCCAGCAGGTGTATCAGCATCAGTGATGACCTTGGTGGGCTGGGCAGTTGTGGCAGGCAGGGCCTTCTCAATAGCCTCGAGAACATTGACCTCGCGGGTGAAAGCACCCGAAGCATCACGCTCGCGTCTGCGTCCGGTGACGCTGGAAAGGTACTCCTCAGCAGCCTTGGCAGCCTGGCCAGCAGGGGCCTTACCAACAACAGTGATAATCTGACTGCCAATAACAACACCCTCAGCCTGCTCCTGAACAGACAGGAAGTGCTCACGGGTGCTAACACCGAAGCCCAAAGCGGCAGGAACATTTCCAGAGTATTCGTGGACCCGGTTCAGAAGCTCGGGGATGTTGGCGCTCAGTGAGCCGGTGGCACCGGTCACACCCATGCGGGAAACGACGTAGATGAAGCTGTCGGCGATCTTGCAAAGGAGACGCATGCGAGCGTCAGAGGTGGCAGGAGCGATAAGTGGAACATATGAAAGACTAATGACGGGTAAGCAGGGTGAATCATTTTGTCAAACGGCAAGGATCAATAAAACAATCTTACCCAGAGCTGGCGCAGAGATCACGGAAACGAACGGCCTCCTCGGGAGGCAAGTCAACCATGATGAAACCGTTAACACCGACCTCCTTGCAGTCGCGCAGCATGCGCTCGTCACCGTACTTGAGGACGGGGTTGTAGTAGCCCATAAGCATGATAGGAGCCTTCAGGCCGCGGGCGCGGGCAGTGCGAACCATCTCGAGGACGGTAGTGAGAGTGACGCCATTCTCAAGAGCCTTTGTGTTGGCAGTCTGAATAGTAGGGCCATCAGCGATGGGATCTGTGAAGGGAATTCCAAGCTCGATGATATCTATAATTCAATCCAAGTCGTCAGTAAAGAATGTCTCACAGCGGCATCGGAATTTGGGATTGAAATACCGGCACCGCCGTTTTCCAGGCCCAGGAGGATATCAACGGCCTCCTCAACAGTAGGATAGCCTGCAGTAATGTATGCCACGAGGGCCGCGCGCTTCTGCTCTTTGCACTTGGCAAAGGTCTGTTTGATGGCGTCCATGTCTAAAGCAATGTGAAGGTGGCGGGGCAAAAGAACGTGGTAATAAGAAGAAAGGGAAAGCCAATGGGAGGCAAACAATCCCTATTTATATGCAGAGAGTGAGGGTATATAACACTTGAAAGTTAAGTCAGGAATAGGATGAGATGATGTTATAGTAGATTGCCTTATGAGTCAATTGCACTTCCCTTTTCGACGCCGCTTTCGCTGGGCCCCGCGTATCACGTGGTGCGAAGTTCGTCCGATAAGATGTCACGTGTGCTGATAAGATGGGACGTCAGCCGATTCCGTCGAAAGCAGGCCTTGGCACATCACGTGTATAGATTTTGGATCTGCCAAAGGCATGCATACATATCACTGCTATTGTATACAAGACTAGTCATGAGGATGATAGAGATGGTAGAAATCAAATGAGCAAGTAAGATTCGAAGCAGGTAGAATTAAGACATAAATTCGGATGAATGAACGGCCCAACCCATTCAGATACCAAACGCCAGAACAATGCAATAGGGTAGTAAGTAACAAACGGCCCTCAGCTCAAATAACAAGAAATGAAAGAGTATCAAAAAAAAAAAACTCCAGAACAATTCAAACAAAGGCAAAAAACCAGACAGGACCTGGACAAAGAATTCCTGAAACACAACGGGGGAAACACCCATAGTATCAGCCAGTCATCCTTGTCCACGAACGTCCAATATGCAGGATGAGTAACAACAAGTCGGATAAAAGGGACCAAAGCCACCCAGATTATCCCAAGGAAACAAGAAATAAAAACAAAATAATAATAAAGGATCCCCGAATCTATCCCGTTTCCAATCCAGAACAAAAACCGCAAATGCAGAAGGAATGACAGCAAGTGCCCGCTATGCTGAATAGTAATACAAAAGCCCAGTGTATCTTTTAAATGCGCGAAAGGGAGTGGAAGCCGCAATGCCCGGCAGAATATGTAACCGATAAGGAAGGAACAAGACACCGTCTAGATGCGAAGAACTGGTCTTGAAATGGATCTAAGTCCATTGAAACAATCAAAAATCAAATATGCAAGGCTCGTGGTTTTGGGTGTCAAGGGCATTAGGCGTCAGAATTTTGCAAGGTGTAAGGAGGGACGTGAAATCATGATCAAAGTGTTGGATGCGCGACTCGGCAGACACAGGTCTTTTCCTGGCCTTTTCAGGTAGGAAGAGGGGCTGTGGCTAGTGAAGTGGCAACCCGGTGTCTGGGCTTCGGAAGGAGTGACAGGGGAAGGAAAATCGTATCTGCAAAAAAGGGGGAAAGAATTATGAAAATAGAACGGAAGAACGGAGGACGAAATCAGAGGGAGTTCGGTGGAGAGGTGATCAGTGGCCGTGGGCTGTATCGGGCATGGAGTACACAGGATCCAAGTAGGTGTAGCATGCACCGTTGCCTGGGGCGCCGGGGTGAGAGGCGTTGGAAGCGAGAGGGTGAGGGTGCATGTCCCATGGTGCACGGGGAGCTGGGGCTGACAGGCCGTGGGCACTCTGGGGGTGGCACATGGCTGGATATGAGTATGCGCCTACAGACGTGTAGGGCTGTGTCACAGGAGCCATGGACCGGAGCTCAGAAGCTGAAGATAAGTGGGGGGTAGAGTGATCCGCCTGTGAGTATGCCTGGACAGGCATAGCAGTGTAGTTATTCCCAGCACCAGTATCAGAGATAGACTGAGGGGAGTTGGCAGCATGAGGCTCGCTGCCGGAATCAGAACCAGTACCATGGCTGGCATAGTTCGAAGTAATGGGAGTGGGGAGCGCGCCGGCGGTGGAGGAGTAGCTGGCAGACTAGATAGATGTTAGTAACTTATTGTCAAACCCTCAGGTTCGTCATATACGTACGTATTTCCCAATAATCTTCTTCAGTGCGTGGCTCAAGACCTTCCAGGGGAAGACCTTGACATCCTTCTCGATGTTGCGGGGCTTGGGAGCAGGGAAGCCCATGATGAGCTTGAAGAACTCTTCGCTGTCGGCCTTGGCCTTGGAGACAGTCAAGGGACGGAAACCCTCTAAATTGCGACGAATGCGGTTCTTCTCCTCAACAGTGAAGCGAACAGCCACGAGGGACTCCAGCAAGTAGATAGTATCCACGCTAGTGACGAAGCACTCGTCCTTATCTTCCCAGCAAATGCAGCTAATGCAGATGCTGCTGGGAGCGCGATCCTCTGGAGTAACAGGCTTGAACTCACCAAGGATGGTGCTGCCAGTCTGGGAACGGGTGAATTGGACCAGACGGCGCTGACAGGCACGTTCTTCCTTCGACCAGCCCTGTGTCATGCTATCCAGGTCACCATTCAGCTTGAGAATAGCCTTGGTGGGATACATTGCATAAGGGTTGAAGGCTGTGTTGTGGGACATGTTGTTGCTTTGGATGGTAGAGGTACGGATCAAAGTAGGGTTTGAAGGCCCGCGTTGGGAGGGACCCTTCTGCTGAGGCAAATTATGAGACAGGGCAAGTCCTGCGTTGCGATTGTCACTGCTCACAGAGACGAAAGAGGGGCTCCAGGCTGGGGTGATGGGGGAAGGGACACGAAGAGCCGGTTGAGGAGATGAGGCGCCATGATACGGTGCGACAAACCCAGCCATGGCGGGGAGAGGCTGCAAGTAGGGGGAGTAAGATGCAGAGACGGAGCGACTGTGATAGCCTTCATGATGCTCAAGCTTGGGAACCACTGATCCGGTGTGTCGCTTGACAGAGGGTGCCACAGTGACATCGGAGTAAGAAGAAAACTTTCTTTTGCGGGAATCCAGCGGGGGCGAAGGGTGGGAAACCTGCTCGTATGTGTACACACCAACCTGGAGGGAGATGGGAGGGCAGTCATCCTGGGCCTCCATTGAGACGGACAGCGGGACAGCAAAAGATGGGGAACCGGTAGACAAGAAGGGAGGCACATCAGCAGAAAGCCCGTACTGGAACGCAGAGCCCTGGAAACCGAGGAAATGCGGGAGTGATTCACACTTCTTTGTGCCAAAGACCACATACAAGGCGGCGTATGTAGAAGTGTGAAGATCATAGGGGCACTGGATCTGGACCATCACTCGAGTTCCTTCACTTCCCCGTTGGGGGCTGTACGTCACAATCTCAGGCAGCTGGCGGTTGCGTGCACCCAACATAGGTGACTGGGATTCTTCGTAGGAGCTTGCATAATCGTTGGGGAGATACGGCACGCAGTCCGAGATCTGACTTGTCTGGTCGGCCATAGGCGAGGGAACCATCGGGGTCGTCACGTAAGGCGATTGACCGTAGGTCGAGTAAGAAGCAGCATCCTGCAGAGATCGCGTGGAACCGTAATCTGTGTTTGGTCTCAGCACGGGAAATCCCTTAAGTCGCAGTAAAGCCAAGATCTTCGCAACATACCTAGAATGGCGCCAACTGCGGGCTTCTGGAAAGCAGACATGGACAAAATGGGCTCAGACTTGGCCCACAGGCCGTCCGAAAATGCACCGACAAACTGCGATTCTTCAGAGTCCGACAGATCCAACGACTCGCCGAGTATGAGAGGCGTTTGAAAATCTGGGTCGAACTGTGACGGAAGAGATAGGTCAGCTGGAGGGTTTCTTGTGCACACGAAAAGGGTCCTGTGCTGAGGCAAGGGTTGAGAAGATTCAAACAGAGTCCTGAGCGGGGATTGGAAGAGGGCAAAACATGCGGGCATCCAGTGAAGAAGAGAGACAACGTCACTGGAGAGAGGATTCTTACCAAAACACCGTGTGTCTTCGAGTAAGCCAGCTTGAAGATGTTGCAACAAGTGCAACGAGACAGAACCTTCTGAAGCGAGTGACTGGGAATTTATTCCAAACGATTGTAGGTCGAAAAGCAGCAATAATGGAGTGCTCTCCGAGACAGAACGAGCGACAAGATGAAGCTACTGTCAGTCTCACAAAAATGGCAACCAAGAGCCTCGAATCACCATCCAGGAATGAGATACTAAGGCTGAGACTAGGAACGGCCGGCTGCAGTAATAGACTCAAATCTCGACCGTGCCCAGATGTTCATAAAGAGCAGAGCTAGTCGCTGCGTGAAGCGATGTCCGCGAAACGTCCAATGGTGACGGGAGGTGAGAGTGCCTAGATGAGCCGCGACTGTAGACTGGATAGGTTTCGCTTTTCTTTCTTTTCCAGGTGTTTCGGGAAACCGTCCAGCAGATTGGGCGACAATGAACCAAGACCAGATGATAGGCTATTCCCTGAATGAGTATACGAGAAACCTTTCCTGTGCGGATCGATGCATCGGCCTCTAGGGGAATGAACTCACCGAGATGTGTCAGGGGAAAAGTAAAAGGAAGCTCTGATCTGAGACCAAAACTCTTGCCACTGTCCAGAAGATATGCAAGATCCGAGGGCCGTCAAACCTGCAAAAAGAGGGTCTATCGTCAACAACAAACACTTGCCGGGGAGACAATAGCGGGACGGAGAAGCTATCCGACGGCTTCGACCTCATCGGTATAGATCCCAGAGCAGCTGCAAGGAGGATCTCCAACAGAACGAGCGCCCAAAGAGGAAGTATGCAAGGCACGGGGGACTAAGACCGTGGGCAAAGGGAGGAAGTGGAGACCCCTCTACTAACCTTAGATCGATGCACTGATCTGCCTGAATAGTTCCTGAACGGTCGATTTTTCAATATTCCCTGACTCTGAGACCCAAACAGAGTCCCTGATTCTGGAGTCTTCCGAGACAAGGTTGAATTTCAGGTTTTCCGGGGCCAAATCGCCTGTCGCCCGTACACCGTCGCGCAATATCTTGAAGGCAGTTCAGACCGGGACCGAACAAACGGGGTCTACAGTAATCTGGCGCAAACGCAGAGTGTCGGACCAATGACTTTTTTTTTCGATCCTAGATCCGAATGGTGCAGGGCAAGGCCGACAATCCGCAAGGTGACCCAAATTAAGTATTATCACTAGGCGTCTTCAATCCGTAATCCAAAAGCGAACGTGGTTCTCGTAGCAGGTAAGCGAGCGTAGGAGCGAACGTGGTTGAGCGAATGTGTGACTAGACAGTCATAGATGCAGAGGGGGGGGGGAAAGAGATCAAAGTGGGATGCAAGGAAAATGGGACCAGAAGGGTTAAAAGCGATGATATGGAATCTATTATTATTGTCAGAGTCTCATTGACGGCCTAACTGTATAAAGCCCGGTGGAGATTTTCCATTTTGAATCCGAGTATCGTATTGTATTAGGGAAATCGTGGGGGATGCACAGGGAAAACTTGGCATGGAATATTTTACACGATGTACACAAGTACAAGTACACAAAGTACATAAAGTACGGGTTATATTTATCTCAGAAACCACTAGAAGCCGATTGTTATGCTTTCCGGGGTGTCCGACCGGTGAGATCCACCTTCTTTTCTTAGCTGAAGGATTGGTCGCTTCCGAACAGGATATATAGTAATTGGGAGGCAAAAGCTGGAAACTATCTCATCACCCAGACATATGCCCATTATACTTACAACATACATACATCCGTTCAAATGTTGGCAAAGAACGTGTGGCGGCTTGCGCCGCTCCAAAGTGGAGAAGGCCAACATGTGGAAAAAAAATATGCACTCTGCGTATTGACATGTACCCCCGGTGACTTGAGCATAGCCTCTGTGTTTTTTATTTCCAAGGGGAAGACTGGAACCCTGAAATCCATGTCAAGGCCACACTCCAATCAGAGTGGGTGGTCTATAACAAGGACTCTCGCCGAGGGGGGCTCCTCTCTTCCTATATCCCCTACCAATCAGAACCCTCTGGTATTTTTATTTCTCTTTTATAATTAGCTCCCCTACCTCTGTGTCCGACTTTTTCTTTCTCCGGAACCCTTTTGGGACCAAGGCCACTATTTCCACAGGATGAACATGGAACTCCTTGCACCCTGAGGTGTTAGGCTGAACAGCTGTATTTTCTCCAGATGCTCCACCGATCTTCGAGGGTCCGTGAAGCTCGATCTCGTGTCGTCATGGCATAATGCACTTTTTCTCCCCGACACGAGGCTGCATGTAGATGTACAACCCTCCCACGACATGGTTCCCAGATATCACTCAAACTCTGGTTGGGATGAACTGGTATCATCTGACGTGAGCGAGGAATAGCATAGAAACAGAACTAGAAATAGAAATAGAAACAGAAACAGGATCCCGTTCAACCGACAACCATCAACACAAAAGAGCGAAAGACTAAGGTTAGAATTCAGAACACGAAGGGCTAAGTTTAGCACACCTTGCATTTCAGGTGACTCGGTGGCCTGACTATGCAAGGGTCTGTGGTTTCTCGGTCTAACCCCAATGGGGTATCAGCTTAGGGTAACGTTATGCACTGTCACCTTGCCCTTGGCCATAGTCATAGAGCTGATGAATGTGTAGACTATATACATCTCTATCTGAGGCAGAAGCTGTCGAGTATAAGTTGAGGATAAACAGCTGCCGATCGAGGTAATCTTCAATGCACGGCTGATCAGTGCACTCCTCCATACAGGAATTAAATACCCGGTCGCGCATGTAAGAACGGCCCCCATGTCAGTGTGACTGCAAATACACGATGCAAGTATAGTCGGAATCCAATTCAAGTCTCCATGGTAAGGGTGATTGCAATTCTATCCCATACCTAGGTATCATGATATCACCAGAGATCGAGGGCTCAATAGTGTGCAAAGGAGATGCCCAACCACACTAACCCCAATCGGACGTAACGGTCTATTTCGTGCAGGACAGTATTAGACGCGTCTCGGCGATAAGATACAGAATGCAGCCTCGCTTTTGCCACGTTGGAAACATCCCGAGGCATTGTGCAATGCTTGGGGTCATCTACAACATACAATGCTGTACTGGAGCAACGCGGTATTTTTTTTTTGTGCAAAGGCTCCATCAGAACCAGAGATTGATGTCCTATTGTCGGGTTGGAGCGACAGTGGATCTTCATGATCCGCGATCCCAAGCTTCCATCCGATCGCGGCCCCGAAACGGGTTTCTTCACACATCAACACATTGTATACAAAGTACGGAATACGAAGTACGGAGGACCTCTGATTCCTTGCTATCTCTTACAATCTAATGAATCATGTTCCCTGCATGTACAAATGACAATTCCCAATTACAATTGTTCATGTTCATGTTCATACATATTCATGTTCTACTCAGGTTCTCCGTACAGTGTATATCCCCCAACCACCCCCAACCACCCAACCACCCAACCACCCGAACAAACAGAGCAAGGAGCCCTCACTCCAAGGGACCAATCTATATGAGATCCTCGTTATCCCTTCAATCTCAGCACTTCCATCGGTTTGCAAGATCCCCAACTGCGTTTGCACCTTCGATCGGCCAATCTTCGGGCAATCCATATCCACTCTCCACAAACCCAACCTCCCTCGAAATTCCCCAAATGAGAAAAGATCCGAACGTAAAATCCAATAAATTAAAAGTAGTAGAGTTTATATTTGTATAATGACAAAACTCCGTCTCACTAGCGTTTGGAAATAGGTTTTTTTCCCTTCCAAAGCGGATCCTCCGCATCTCACAGAACCTCGGCCCTGCAACCTTGTTTGAAGCCTTCTCCGTCCCTAGACACTATTATTGGAAAGGGAGGGTTTGCTATGGAGTTATGAAATACTAGGGCGTCGGATATCGCCGGGGCCTCTGTTTTATTTCCTATTTTGCTTGAAAATGAAAGTGAAAATGAAAATGAAATTGAAAAAAAAAAAAAAAAATTCATTGCTAATTCCCCTATTAGGTATCTATCTTCCGTTTCACCGTGTGTCCAATATCGTCCCATTGGACCCCGGATCCCCTTGAACAAGGCTGATCATTGGATATGCTTTACATCATCTGCTCCCTTGTGAGAAGGTCGCCAATGCAGGTACAACCGCACTATTGCCTGTGTGTCTATCTGTCCGTACTCCGTGCTCTCGCCACTCGTGCCCTGAAGCAACACTTGCATGCAGGGCACGGGTTGAGGGGGATTATCATTATTGAGAGATTTCAATATCCAATCTCCTGCTCCTAGCTGACGGAGCAATGGATAGGATTGGTGCGTGTGGAAGTCTCGGGTGAAACATTCGTCTATCAATCAGGCCTTGTTTTTTTATCTCTCTGATGTCGTTTGGGAACTATGGGTTGTCCACCCTTACATTTGCACAGCTGCTCCTGGATCATTTTGTGAAGGGGGAGATGGCAAATGGCAATGATCCTCGATTTGTGTTCAGGCCGAAGGGGAAGATCTTTGACTTTGACGGACATGCACCGTGAGGAATGTGAGATGGACCCGCTTGGATCTTGTGGCCTGAGCCACTTCCATTCTGATCGAGGAAGGATTCATACTATGAAGTATTCTCCGCGGAGTACAAAGTCCGTATAAGCGAAGACAAAAGACATTCAGGGTTTGGACTGTCCATCGTATTCGGATTGAGTGAAAAAGTCCAGCAAAGTGAAATGGGACCATTGTCTTCTCCAATTCATGAATGGCGGAGAAATCCAAACTCACGAATCAGATCCCAGAACTGCATGTCTCCGACCTGTTTTGGACCCCCCTGCAACAAAGAGATCTCCAGCTGACCGGCCTCATTCGCCGAGAAATTTTTTTTTTCTTTCATCGCGGATGTGAACTCCATGTCACGGGCTCCATCTTCGTTTACCCACTTACTCCGTACAGAGCAGACTGTTACGCCGGTGGCAGCTGTCGGTGTTAGTTCTAACCTCGCTTAGCTTCTTCCGAATGGGTGGCTAGTGTGCTCCGTCCTCTGTGCTCATGGGGAAATAGGATGAACGCTAGAAGGGATTCGGATTCCCCTGAGGCATTTAGATAGTTAGCGTCCGCCATCAGGGACTCTAGCACAGGGCCGGAAATGAAGTCAACGGTTTCAGCCACGGTGGACAGGCGTGAGCGCGATGGCGCGCTATTTCTCGGGGAGTAAGCTATGAGCTGTTCTTGTGCGGATTCAGTGCGTCGTTCTTCGGGAACGAGCTTGACTCAATGGTTCTAGTGATCATGGCGTCATGGGAGAAGTGTGGATCATTGACTACATACAACCTAGGTGTTGTGGAATTGCGGTCAAGTTTTGATATCTAAGAAGGCGTCGGGCTGATTATATTGGGCTTTCTTGTCTGAGATATTTCGGGGAGAGTTGGTCAAGAGGATGGATTCAGTCATGCTTCTTCCCGCAGGATCTGAATCGAAGCCACTCATCTGAAGCCCGTATGTTTCAGTGGAATATTGATCAGCCTGTCTCACCTCTTGTTCAAAGACATGAGCGTAATACGAGAAGGACTTTTCCCGCTTCAATGTCGTGGGTTGGATGTCCATTTTGTGTGATTCGTTTTTTTCATGTCTGTCGCATCTATATGAGATAGTAGATCGACGCCGATATTTGGGAAATTCGACTGTCGATCTTAGCCGCGGTTGTGGATAGGCGAGATCCCGTATAGCTTGACTTTCGCTATCTTTGTCTGTTTCCCCGTACCAAGCATCGTTGAGATGAAAGTATATCGTGGGAAATTATTTTTTAGCGGTGTGAAGAAAGTGGGATTCTCTCAGTGAAGCTTTCGGGTGCTATAAACGAGCCAGGGGCTGAGACATCTCCATCCTTCTGTGGACCATCATCGAAACTGTGGGAGTTGTAGTAGTCAAGCCTGAATGCTACCTACGTACGACCTTAGTTATCAGATAGAAAGTTTTGGAGTGAGACTTGGAAATTAAATAATCGAAACTAGTATAGATTCAAATACCCTTCACTGTGGTTTCTGGTAATGTACCTTGAACCGATAATACCAACTATATATCACCACACACTCGACCAAGCTTCGAACCAAATTAACTTCCATATCGAAGCAAACTCTATTAACCACAGTGATATCAAGATCCATCAAAGTCAAACTACATCCAGCAAGATTGAAACCATCACAACATAGGTACTCCGTACTCGTATACCAGTTTCAAATTGATGGTTATCCGTCCCTCTACCCGAGCTCTCTACGAAAACAAAACCTCCCAAGCAGCAACTCTATATGACCGTCTTACCCAGAATACAACATACACAGAACCTCATTAATCTAACAAGCTGTCACGCTAACCCGGTGAACTGAGGTGGGGGACCACCACCAATCACCGTCGGGACGAATGTTATTTTTACGCTCGGCACCTCGGGACCCATTTCCTTCCGACTTGATTACCACATCCTTATTAAGGGTTTGATTGGAAGTTCCCCTAAACTCCAGGGCGTTCACCCTCCCATATGGAATTTGCCACTGTCCAGTGGGTGAAAAACTCATGGATGCAACCCCATCTGGTTATCCTCGGAACCGAAAACCTTGAGAAAAGTGCTTATGTACAACGTATAGGGCTCGGAGCTTCTTTTATATTCCATACGCTATCTCTAAAGGGGTGGGAGGGTCTGGTGCCAAGGTAGGCAGCAACCGTATTGGGCAGGCCTCGGTAGTTTCGCTTCTTTGGGCTGTATAACTCCGTTTTTTATGAAGGATTAGCGTTTGCTCGATGGAGTTCAAGCGTTAACTTGGGAGTCTTTTACGGTACATTAGGTACAATATATTACATCGGTAGGGACGTTGCCTAGTTGGATATAGCCGACCTGAAAAGGGAACAAAAATCAGAGAGGCAAACTATGTATACCTCGCAAGTACCAATCGGAAATTTTCTCCAACTACCTAAGGCAAATCCGAGAAAGGAAACAGTAGCAGTGCAACCGAAGCACCTCTCTCGCACGCCCTAATCGACCCGACAAAACCCAGAGCCCACGGGACCCGGTACCAAGTCGGGGCGAGCCGGGGTTTGGGAGACCCTGCAGCTCGTTTAGCGATATACGTCCCGCCAAGCCCAACCGTCACTGTCAGTGGCGCAAGTCTAAAACCCTTTGGAGCAGCTCGCAACGAGAAACTGTCATTGTTACCGACCGAAAACTTGGAAGTACAGCATACCCTTACGGAGCACGGCGGTCCTGGCGACCCTCAACGTTAATCTGCATACGGCAGATGGAGAATGGGGTTTGGCTGATTATAGTTTAAGCTGTGAGGTCACTGGTTGGGTTGGTTAGACGAGGGTGATACGGGCCAACTGTACTGGGTTAGCCCTGAGCCTGTCAGAGTTGTACGTGGTGCTTGGATGGGAGTGTCTTGGCTGGATTCGGTTAAGGCAGGGCTGAGTCTGATCTGCGCGGGATTTACGTGCGATGCCGAAAGGGATGGTAAGATCTGATAACTGCTGCCCGTGCTGTGTTGGTGATGTGCGCTTGGACTGGATGCAACGGTGGTAATCTTCGGTCTGATAGGTGACATGTAAGCTGTTGATCTGGCGGTTATAAATTTAGTTGGGCAATGATTCACTAGCTTGATCGGTTAAGGCTGTGTTCGGGATCTATGCCGTGCACCGGGCGTATCAATCCAAAAACGCATGGCATTTCTATTCCTAGAAATAAGAATAGGGCTGACGCAGAAAGCGCAAGCTGAGGTGAGATGTAATGATTGCAGCTCATGTAGCGGTCCGAGGGTAGAACGCAGACCAATGACTTGCAGATTTTGAACGAGAGCATACATTGAGAGTGTAGTAAAACTGGTTTCACCAAACAACCCGTCTTGTCGGATGTTCTATCGGGGCAGTATGAGAAAAAAAAAAGTATAGCGGGACGGGATCGACAGAATGGTGAGATGATCTGTTGATCCCTCTAAAACACTGATGCGCTCTCCTGGACGCTGCGATTATAGCAGATAGGGAAAAGCTTGGACCAGAATTCATATAGTTCTGGTCTGTTTTCTCTCTCCTCGATCAGCCATTTGGCAAATGCGAGCTCTGTCATATAAGGGTTCGAACTCCGATAGGGTGCGATCTCATTGAAGTTAGCAGGGCCCAACCAAGGTAGCTTGAGCCAGGATGAACACAGTGGAAGCTTACCTCTGGATATCTCTGCAAGGCCTGGTGATATTTTTCCGACAGGCCAAGCTTGCGAAGAGTCTGCATGCGGATACCTTTCGCCACAGTGTTGTACGCAAGGGTGAGGTTTTCACGCTGAGCAAATGAGGGCTGCCCGAGGACGATACCGCCTGGTAACTTTTGATACTGGTGAGCATGCGCGACCTCGATGAGACGAGTGAGCCCGTCGGCTTCCCAGTTCTCAAAAAGAGGATGGCGGAACTCCTTGACATGTCGTTGAAGTAGCCATAATTCACGCTTCAAGTGGACAGTATTGGCATGCAACTTTTCCAGTCTTCGTTCGATGTGTTTGTTGAGAGTCTGCAAGGCGTAGTGAGTAGCGTCAAAAGACTATATTGCTCATTAGCATCGAGGAAACGTGCAAGAGAGTGATCCTAGCTGTCGCAATACCCGGAGATCATCTTCATTCCACAAACCGTCTAAGAAAGGGCGGGGCACACGGGGCACAAGGTCATGGCTGCGTGGAACGGAACGAGAGACTCGTCGCGCGGGAAGGCGATCCTTCTTCGAGTCCATAGCGGAGGTGGGGTCGGGAATGAATGAAAGGGACATACGCAATGAGCGGAATTCGAGTTTCGGTTACTCTAATGGATGTGCAATGACCAGCGGTGAGAAATAAAACTGACGGTGGCATTTTGGAGATGTAAATCGGTCCCAGGGCCGTGGTGTGTTGGAAGGTACGACTAACCCCGTGGTTGCTGTACAGTGTATCTCGATTGATATGTGCTATCTGTGTATAGACAAGAGTACAGGCATCATGATATCATGAAAATCGTAGCAGAGAATGCTCACAGCTTACTTCCTGCAGCCTTGCCAAACTCAATCACCAGTTTACCAAACTGTGTTCCATTCTTCATCTCTTCGAACAAACCGTCAATGGCAGACAAATCATCAAGTTCTGTTTGCAGCACACGCGACACCACAGGATAGATCTTCTTTGAATTGACAAACTGGATCATTTCCTTGAATTCCCTGCGGGAGCCCATTGTGGAACCACGCACGTCGATATTCTTGAGGACAGCAGACATTGTGAATGGCTGCTTGGGGGAGACTGTCATGCCATAGATAGAGAGAACACCCCCATCCTGTGAGAGTGAGTACTTGAACCTGCAATTGAGCACACGCCTCGCTATGACACTCACCTTCAGCAACTTGACAGATTTTTCAATAGAATCACCCCCCGCACCATCGATAATGGCATCAAACTTTCTCTTCCCAGCTGGGAGCATACCCAACAGCTTCTTCTCCCATCCTTCTTCTTTATAGTTGACACCTCCAGCTGCACCCAGCTCGACGGCCTTCTGGATCTTCTCCTGGCTCGAGCTTGTCACAAAGACATGCGCACCTCTAGCAACAGCAAACCGCAGCACCGTCAAGGCCACACCACCGCCAATGCCAGTGACCAGAATAGCTGCACCATTACCAGAGTTCTTCTCGCCAGCTTTAGTGACCAGAGCTCTCCAGCCAGTCAAACCCGTCAAGGGTAGAGCCGCCGCCTCAGCATCTGAAAGGTGCTCGGGGGCCTCTTCGACCTCTGAATATTCGACAGTGATATACTCCTGCAGGGTCCCCTTATCCAAGAATTTTGTGCCTCCCATAATTTTGTATCCAGTTGCCTCTTCCGGTCCATCAGGCGAATCCTTCCAGCCAGTTCCAGGGTTCAAAACCACCCGCTTGCCATTCCATTTCTCTGGACTGGGGACGTTGGGGCCAGTTCCGACCACAATTCCAACTCCATCTGCCAGCAGGGGTACATCGAAGGTCACGCCGGGGTAAAGGTGTTGACGGAGGAAAAGATCACGGTGGTTGAGTGCTGCGGCAGTCAACTTCACCAATAGCTCACCCCCTTGCGGGGAAGGCTTGGGCACTGTCCGTAGGGAGAGCGGGTAGTAGACTTGGCCTGGCTTGCCCGGTTTGCCGTCAATTGGGGATATGTAAATTGCTTTGGACATTTTGGTTAGATTGGATGAAGGCTTTCGCGTCAGAGTCAATTGAGCTCTATGAACCCAGGACTATACTCGTGCGGGGATAGCTGCTTATCAATCCGTGGATAAGGCCCGCTGCCGAGGTCTCTTGATTATGTGACGGCCGAATGTCCGAAACCACATGTTCATTTGAACAATGAATGTCTACTATTTATGAAAGCTGTTGCTCAATGGCCATATTCTTTGGCCTCGATTCTTATATTCATGCTCAATACTTGACCGGTGTAAAGGCAAGGCCGGCTCGGGATATTTCGAATATGCCGCCCGTTGTTTAGTCCTATCTCGTCAATACATATATATCTCGGAAGGACACACAAGTTACCGATTGTCTACAAGATATGCTTTCTAGACAGAAAAAAGAGAGCTAGATGGAGCATAGGTCCTATCAAAATCCCAATACAACTCGATGCGATAAGTTCTGGGCACGATTTTGGGCTTTCATGCGTGTGAAATGTTTACATAGTACGTATACGATGTGATCGGAAGACTAATTGATAAGACACCATCTGAATTCCATCATAGTGATAGACACCCTGTGCTCTCATTTGATTTACCCCATGTTAGGGTTGTTGAGCGGCCTGAAGGTACCTAGGTAGATCTATTAGACCGAATGCCTACGTACCAAGCCAGGAAGCATATGATCAGATTAGACGATAAAGTGTGGACTATAGTTGTGCCCGACGAGAAATCAGACCGGAAGGTTCCTTTTATCATGCCAATGCAGTCGACTATAGACTGAAATAGACAAGTATTGTAACATACACAAGACTAAATGGAGTTATAAGCAAGCCGGGAAGTATGGAGCTCTTTGTAAAATTGGCGGAACCAACACTTTAGATGAACACACTAGAAAACAAAAGCTAAGCAGTAGCAGATAAAATATGATAAAAAAGATTCTAAGAAACCAAATAAAATCAAGCACCGAAGCAGAAAATGCTCATTGCCTTCCGCAGACCCAACCAACACCACACTCGAATTTTGGACAACAGCGATGATAATATTCACAACGTGACTCATCTACCCTCAAGTCTAGAACATCGTCAGCAACAGCTTGGATAGAGGTCTCGGATGCAGTGTCATCATCGTAAGGGGTCCAATATCCAGCGCCATCGGCATAGTACCCATCCAAGTGGCAGCTGCAGTGCAGATGATCAGACTTGGAGGGTGTAGGCTTGGAAGAAGACACGGGTCTCGTGGGAAGTGCTTGCTTGGAAAGATTTGGGGAATGTTTACAGGTGCATTCTGGTTGAGCGGATTTGGCCCGAGGGCTGCGGCGGGACCTTTCACCCGGTCGGCCTTCACTCAGCCGGGTAGAGTGCACCGGGATCGGCATCGATCTCGGCCTCGGCGAATGAAGAAAGATCGACGCCCGGCAAGTCTCTGGGTGCGTTTCGCAATAGGACGCCTTGCGGCAGTGGTGGTGAGGGGTGCCCATCGACGTTGGGCGCGGAGCTGTCGTGTAAGACGCACGAGGAGAAGCGAATCTTGGGCCTGGTGTGGCTGGCATGCTGGGATATGCATAGGCTTCACACTGGCATTGCTCCACCCGAGGATGATCTGGCTCGCGCTTTGGAGTGCGATGCCCACTACGGCGTCTTCTGAATGATTCGTGGTCTGAAAAGCTACTAGTGTTCGGCGTGGTGGGACGTGTGTCGCGGCTACGACGCTGGTGTCTTGTTTGGTGACAGCTACCGCAGCATTTTGTGGCCAATTCAGAGTCGGAAGATTCATTGCTGCTGGTGGACGAGTATGGCCCATTTGAGTGAAGTGGAGATCGGCCGTTGCAGGAGCAATGTGCTCTCTCTGGCCGTAGAGAGGGCTCAGGGTGGTCCCGTCTGATAGCATGACATCCACCACAGCATGTCTTGGCCGGGTCATAGCCAGAGGACTCACTGTTGCTTGGCGAGGGAGAGCGTGTTGCCCTGGAGCGAAGCTCGCAGTGGAGCTCACAGTGAATGTTGCAGGAGCAAGTCGGCGTTTCTGGAATGGGCGATGGCGACGGGCATCGACTGTGGACACACGTTTCCCTTTCGGGCCCGTAGCGAACGAGCCGGATTTGGCCGCTCCGAGAGTATCTTTTATCCATTGGCTTGCCAGCGAAGTACCATCCAAGTTCTGTATCTTTGGGTTTAGGTTGTCCGGTGAGTCTGGACCGCCTCATGATCTTTCAGATGAGACCAGCTCCTGGATATTGGAAAGTGATAAAGAGTATGACCTTTGTAGCACTTAAGGTCTTCAGAGATCCAATTCAGTTTTCTTGGTGAGAAAGAACTGCGAAGAGGAAATCGCCGGAGAGAAAGAAGTATACCACCTTTATAGAGTTTTGATAACTTCCATGAAACTGTAACACCGAGCCCATCATATCAAAATGGGCTAAAACATTCATTGTGTGATTCCGTGTTGACTCTGCGTTACTGAGACCAGTCAAAGTCGAACAAATAAGCATTGTAGTCGGTATAGGAATGAAGTAACTGCAGAGCAAACATGAGGGGTAGTATGTAGAGGCTCATAGCTTTACAAAGAATGAGACAATGCGCTAGCCCTATTGACAGGCACAGCCGATAATGGGATTCTTAATTGAACTGGAATCCAGACCAAATCTAAAGACATAAGAACGTTGAATCTTCTGAGCCAGGGGATGTTTGCCTCGCATTGCAGAGGTTGGGTAGAAAGGGATAGTATTGGACGCACTCCAACACCCCTCTCTTTTGCATTTGTGGAACATTTAGACGGTCTTTGTCCTCTGAAAGGGACTTTGCAAGCTGGGAGCAATCCAATCATACCAAAGTGCCCATTCTGTAGATTGATTGAAAGCAGTTGAGCTCCCAATCACAAGAGAAGCGTGGTGGTAGTGGGGGATATAGGTCTATTGTGTTATTTCCACACCGCTCTGCTTGCGTCAAGCCTCCTAGAGTTCTGCATACGTAGGTCCTATCTATAGCTTTTTGAGGCTTTGAAGGACGAGTAGTATTATTCACGCTCAGAGATTCTTTCATGTTTTGAGACATGTTCTCATTGTCTTTGCAGGCATTGATGCAAAGTGTCTTGCCCTCTCTTTGCTACCTAGAGTTGGGTAGATTGTAAGGCCAAAAGTAGCAGGTTCAATTGGGCCCCGAGTATGAAGACACAGTGTTGTGCGTGTATGGGAAACCCGTTCTTGGCGGTATGTAATATTGGTTTTCATAATACACAAAAACACAGTGCCTAAAGACGGCAAATCGCGCGAACATCAAAGATCCGATACCCTGTATTTACACTGATCGCACGCGTATTGCCACGGCGCCGCTTAATCATTTTTGCTCCAGGAAACTTCCCAAGCGAAATCGAAACTCGATCTCTCTCTTTCTCGACCTTGTTAGTCTGGCGCTCGCATATCTGCATTACCTCTCTCACAGCTCTCCACTTTATCGATTGACTAGCTTTTAGCTGTCAACCTCCAACTCTACCTACTTTTCAACGTGTCCTGCGATCTATCTGTTCGCATCACACATTTGCAAGCCCGCCACAGGTCTCGCGACATACTATCTTTGAACCGGTTATTACGTGGGGGATCAAGATCCGACCATAATAACTTCTACCACAATGCCTACACCACTTCCGTCGAGTTTCGCTTCGGCCGCTGCCGGCAACACCCAGGACCCCAGCCGGAGAGGGGATGGTTCGACCAGCGGAGAATGGTATGCAAAACACTGTCCCGTCTACCCAGCACCCTATGCGAGCTATTTCTGGACCGAACCAGCCCAGTGCCATAGCTGGCTGTTGAGATCGCCCACGTTTTAAGCTCCAGATCTCCGACGCTAACGTTCGATGTCCACTAGGTCCCGAACCCGCATGAACGGAGCGACGCAGACCTTCCGCCGTCCTTCTGTTGCTACCAACCCTTCTCACCACCGGGACAGTAGCCAGCCTGTATCTGCTTCGACAACTACGGCCGGTGGCGCGTACATCCCCCCACACATGAGCTCAAATATCTCTAGCATTGCACGGAATGGGGATGCCCGGTACTCCAAGGAAGAACTTCTAGAGCTGTATAAATCGCAGCGGGAGGATGGATCCTTGACTAAAAACGTGGAGGAATACTTCGTGGCCGACTGGGATCCCCACACAGTGTCTGCTCCAGTGAATGGAGCGTGGGGGAAGCGGGACGACCACAAGAACAACGCCGCGGGGCCCGAGGTTTGCTGGGATCACGGTGGTCAAGTGGAACCTCTCGGAATCACGGGCATGACGGAGAACGAACGAGAGGTCGGTGTTGCGTCGTAATCTTCCGTGTTTGAGTGAGCGGTCTTGCTAAAAAGCCTCAACAGATGTTCGCCGCCTCGGTCAATTCCCCTCTGAAGCCACCCCCCACCAACGCCGCGAAGGAAAATGTGATTCCGGGAACTGGAGGTCGCAAGTCCTCTATTTCCTATCCCCAGGGCCATATTAATAACTACAACACCTCCTCTCCCACCGCTGGTCGCCCAGGCCCTCGACGCCGGGAAACGGGAGAATCGATGGGCAATCCAATGTCGCCTACCGGTTCTAACTCCCGATTCTTCCGCGACGAGGGCAACACCTCTACTCCTCCACCTGCCCTGTTGCGTCGCAAAACTGATTTCCGAGAACCGAACCCGAGGGTAGATGAGAAGGCCAAGGACAGCAGAGAGGATCCTGCTTCTCCCTTTGGCTCTCTCAAGCGTAGCTCCACTAATCCCATCAATACGGGGGTTACTGGGCCAAGCTCCCCTTGGGGCTCGGCTTCGCATAGCGCCAATTTCTCTCCGATGGGCGCTTTTGGGGCTTTCTCTCTAGGTTCCGGTGCCGGCACACCAACAGCTGAGAAGAAACCGGGATATGGAAGTCTCCGCGGAGAAAGCAGATTCAAGGGTCTGCTATCCAAGGATAGCTCCGAGGATATCGCTGGCTCTGCCAAGGAAAAGCCCATGAGCAACCTTGAACGCCTTGCTGAAAACGAGAGCGATGTGCGTTCGCAGTCGCCTTGGGGAGATGCTGTCAAGACTCGTGTCAATCGCAGTGAAACTAATCCCTTTGATGAACCACGTAGTGGCAGTGCTGCTCTTGGCGGATCTCAGGATGTTGAAGGTCCGGCTCAATCTGATCTCGGATTCGGCGCATTCGGCATGACCTCCAGCATTCCTGGCTTCCGCGAGTTGATGCAAAGCCAGGAGAACTCGCGGCACCCATCCCCCAGCCTTCTCCAGGGCCGCGAACCGACCAGCCCGACCAACACCAATCCGTACCAAAGCCCGCATGGCGATCGTCACGGTGACCGCGGGGAAACCGAGGATGTTGATACTGACGGATCGGATATCCAGCAGGCTCAGCATGCCGGACTCAGCGGACTTAGGGATTCCGCCAACCCCTTCGGTTCGATGAGACGGGTCGGTTCAGGAATGGACCTACCTACCGTGGACCGTAGCCAGAACTCGAGTGTTAATGCTAATCGCACTTTCTCTGGTCTTGGTGGCTTGGGTGGTCTGTCTTCCCTGGGCGGAGCCTCGACTTGGTCATCTGGCGCTGCCGTTGGCACGCCCACCCGTGAGCGGTCTGCCTTTGGCGGTGGTTTCGGTGATCCTATCTTTGGTTCCATGGGTGATCTTCAGTCCCCCAGCTTGGCAACTCTCGGTGGTGGTGGTCTCTTCAGCCCTCACGCCGGTATGACTGGCACTGGAAGCATCGGCCGCTCTAGCAAGCTTGGCGCTCTTTTCTCTTCTATGCAAGACGAGCAAGGCAGACCTGACTCTGTGGGTTTGGAAGGACTTGACCCCTCGCAAACCGATAAGGCGGGACAGGCAAGCCACCCTGGCTCAACCCCTACTTCGCAAACCCCCGTTTCGGCCGTTGGCTCTATACCCAACTTGGCTGGTCATGATATTACTTCGAGCCAAACTCCCGGCTCGGCCATCCCCGCTTCCCAGCAGCGCACTATGGTTATGCCGGATAGGATGCGTTGGATCTATCGGGATCCTCAAGGTAACATCCAGGGTCCATGGACTGGGCTCGAAATGCACGATTGGTTCAAGGCGGGCTTCTTCAGCCCTGACTTGCAGATCAAAAAGCTTGAAGATACCGACTTTGAGCCTCTGGCCCAGCTAGTGAGGCGCATCGGGAACTCGCGCGAGCCATTCCTTGTACCCCAGATTGGCCTTCCTCATGGCCCAGAACCTACTGTTGCCCAGTGGACCAGCACGACTGCCGGCTCTGCTCAGCCTCCCTTCCCGGGCAGTTTCCCAAGCTTCGGCACTACCTTGACCGCAGAACAGCAAAATGCGCTTGAGCGACGCAAGCAGGAAGAACAGTATCTGATGGCCCGGCAGAAGGAGCACCTTGCTCAACAGCAGGCCATTATGAAGCAGATGGCTCCGCCCGGTGCTCCTGCGTCTTCCATGAACCCTTCTCTGCAGCACCAGTCTAGTGCTCACAGCCTTCAGAGCCAGCCCAGCTTCTCAAGCATCACTTCCCCTGTTGGCTACCAGCCATCTCCTATTCAAGCTCCCATGCAGCAGTCTCAGGGTGTTCCCGGCTTCTTTGACGGCCTTGCATCCAGACAGGGTGGCTTGTCGAACGTGGGACCTGGCATGTTGGGAACTGATTTTGGCAGCCAGGACCAACTTCCTGCACTGCTTGATCGCCTGAATGTCGGCCGCCAGGATCCATTTGCCTTCGGCAATGCTGGCTCTTTTGCAGGCCGCCAGCCCGACAACTTCTTGCAGACCCAACAGGTCACTCAGATGCTGCAGGATCGTGCCCAGCTTCAGCAAGAGCAGGAAGAGTTCGACAAGGCCCACGAGGATGACCCATTCGACCAGCACGCCCGTGAAGAGCGTCTTCGTCAGTTCCATGCTCTTCGGGCCCAGGAAGGCGAGATGGGCATGCGCACCGCTGAAGGCTTGCCTACCCACCCTGTCGCTGCTTCCCAGCAAGCCGAAGCTGATGTTGCTGCCGAGATGGAAGAGGCAGCCCAGCAGCTGACCGACTCTGTGACCGGTGCTGAGCCTCTGACTCTTTCCCAGCAAGTCCACAAGGCTGCCTCTGCTCAGCGCCAGCAGCAGGAACAGGAGAAGTCTCATGCTCCTACTGAGTCGGTCTGGGGCAACAAGGTTGACAGTGCTATGCCCCAGCCTTTCCCTCCTCCACCCTCCGCCTCGCCTCTCCCAGCGCCCACTGCTCAGCGTAACCGCTCAAATGTTGCTGAGTCCCTGGCCACTGGATCCCGTTCTCAGACCCAGACTCCTGTTGACGCTGCTCCCACCTCAGTCGCACCTTGGGCCAAGGAGGCCAACGACCTGCCTAAGGGTCCTTCTCTCAAGGAAATCCAAGAAGCTGAAGCCCGCACTGCTGCCCAGCGTGAGGAAGTTGCCGCTGCTGCACGCCGTGCCCAATTCCTTGCTGAACAAGAGCGTCTCAGCCAAGCCCAGGCACAAGCCGCTCCTGGTCTTCCTTCATCGGCCAACTGGGCTAGTGCTGGATCTCCTGCCACTCCTGCTTCGACCGGTTCCCCCTGGGCCAGCAAGTCCCAACCCGCACCTGCCGCCACTACCGCTAAGAAAACCCTTGCTCAAATCCAGAAGGAGGAAGAAGCCCGCAAGAACCGCGCGGCTGCTGCCGCTGCCGCCGCCATGGCTGCGACCCCCAGTCCTCCTATCCCCTCCTCCACCGGTAAGCGCTATGCCGACCTTGCCAGCAAGGGTCCTGCTCCTGTCAGCCCCGCTGGCCAGACCTCTTCCAGTGCCTGGACCACTGTCGGTGCCAGCGGCAAGGTCAAGGGTGTGCCCACTGCGCCCCTCGGCCCTCGCGCTACTAGCAGCGCGGTTCCTATCTCTCCCGTCATTGCTAAGCCCCGCCCTGCTACCACTACTCGCACTGTGACGAGCAGCACCCCCCAGTCCAACCCCAACCAGGCCATGGAGGAGTTCACCAAGTGGGCTACTTTGGCTCTGAGCAAGGGGTTGAACAGCAGCATCAATGGTAAGTTTCTATCTGAACATGTTGCATGCACTTCTTACTAACATCCCATCTCTAGTCGACGACTTCGTCCAGCAGTTGCTCTTCCTGCCCGCTGAGGCCGAGATCATCTCCGACTCTGTCTATGCCAACTCTCAGACTCTGGATGGCCGCCGCTTCTCCGAGGAATTCATCCGCCGCCGTAAGCTTGCCGATAAGGGCATTGTTGACCCTGTCTCTCCCAGTGCCTTCGGTGAGCAGAAGAACGGCGGTGGTTGGAGCGAAGTTGCCAAGAAGGGCTCTGCTGCTACCGTTGCAGCTGCTGCCCAGCGTGAGGAAGAGGCCGCCACCTCGGCATTCAAGGTTGTTGCCCCCCGCAAGAAGGGCAAGCGGTAAAGATGTGCATGAGCATTTCTTGGATGTTCTTCTAGCTAGCTGAGCCGAATCTTTTGTTTACTGTGAAATATGTATCATGTTCGCGGTGTTTTTGTACCAACATCTTCAACGTCATACTAGTAGCAGCATTGATAAGGATTTTGCATATTTTCTTGATGTTTTCTGCATCCACATAAGCGACTAAAAGCAGACACTTTGTTGTCCCTGTTGATTCTTTTGGACATTGTCATTCTAAAAGTGCATTACAATGGAGCTTTGATAAGACTGTATCTGATCTCTTATTTTGACTACCTCAATGCTCTCGAGGCTATCTGTAGCAAATTTACATCAATCGATTCCTCAACCGACCACCACTCCCACCTAGCAGGTCCTTTCTCCCAACGGGCCTTTTTAGATGGGCGAGCTAAGCCCCATCTACTAGATGTCAAGTCCGTGTATTCCTCGTCGGGTGGAATACGGTCCGAACCCGATATGAAGATATTAGAGTAATGGCAGATGCAGTGATTGCTTCTAGACAAAGACTAGCTTAATTGTATGTAAACAATCACAACACTGCGCTTCATGAATCAAAAGAACCAAATAAGATGATATCTTCTATCATGAAATTTACTATAGCCTGCCACAATAGGTATCTTATAGTCCTATCACCAATCATCTGAGCTTTTTAAACAGTCCGAAAGCTGCCTGACAGAAAGAAACAAGAATAGATTTCGTGCTAATAAGCCAACGCTACAAATCAAGACAAAATGCATATCATAATCATGAAATCCCACCCCTTTTTACACATGTTTCTCATTAACAAACCATGAACAGGACAAAATAGAATAAATCCTTTGCTGGACTCACCAGCCCAGCCCTACAATCAGGATATCATCCGTGAGGATAGTGTCAGACTGGACTCTGCAATGCGACCCGCCTTCGACTGAGGGGTCCAAATAACCTCTTGATCCCCATCCAGGGTGTGTTAATCGGACTATCTAGCCCTGTATAAAGAAACACATCGTAAAGCCAACCCCCAAAAGTGCAGCCCAATATTGGTGCTATCATTGGAACCTAAAAGAGGAACAGTTTGTGAGTAATGTGGTCCAATATCGCCTAGGTTGGTGTGGTGTCAAGACATACCCAGAAGTAATAATCACCCGCATACCACACCTCACGTCCATATCCAAGCATGTAGGACGTCAACCGGGGTCCAAAGTCTCGTGCTAGATTGATCGAATATCCAGTCTCCCAGCCAAAACAGGCACCAATGCCGAAGACAACGAAGAATAATGCAAGAGGGACTAACGGACCGGCACCGAGATTGTTATCGTCTTTCAGAGCGAAGATCATGAACATTAAGATCGTGCTGGCGAGGAACTCGGAGAAGAATTGGCCCGTCTTGATCATGAATTCTGCAGGGTATGAGCAGAATATACCGGCTGTTGCGGTGGTCGAGTAGCCGGGGACAGTGCGGATATTTGGACCCCCCTCGTAGACGTTGATTGCTGATTTGTAGTTGCCGTACACAATGGCAGAACCGCATATTGCACCGAGGATCTGGGCTAATACGTAGACGGGTAGTTTGCGCCAGGGGAATCCGCGGAAGACGCAATTCGCGAATGTCACGGCTGGGTTGATGTGACCTCCTGATGGTCCGCTGGCGTATACCCCGAGCATAACTCCGAGTCTGTGTTTTGGTTAGAGGAATTGTGTAAATCAGGATTGTAGAGAGTATTGAGACACTCTTACCCCCATCCCCATGAGATCGATTGATAATCCCCCTTCTGACCATGACTGAGCAACACTTGGGCAACGACCCCATCTCCAAACAGGATCATAATCATTGTTCCAAAAAATTCCGAGAATGCATCACGACAGTACTCCCTCACTCTGGACCAGAGCAGGGGGCGAGTATAAGGGCTTTCAACCTCCGGGTTGAGATGATGGATAGCAGATTCATTCTTATCCCCCAAACACAGCGAGCCACAACCACTATCATGGCTAGCCGAAGAAAGCGTCTCTTGATGAACCTTGGACATTGTACCAAGTTCCAGCTCTTTCCAGGTAGCCATATCTGGACATAACGGGGCCTCGGCTTGATATAGCACAGCCATCCCGGAAAGAAACTCTCACCAACCACACAAAACGGGTATCGTTGTCCCTCCGGTATATCAACGGCGTAGAAAGAAGGACCCGTGTAACCCAACCTCTTGTACTGATTTGGTGCTATTCCAAGAACAAGCCGGTGGCTCGATTGGTTGATGCAGGGTCTTGTTTTGGAAGCAGAGGAAATAGCGTGTGTCTGTGTACTTGTCCTCCTGGTTCCAAGCTCCTGAGGGGCGTGCAAAGCTTGCAGGGAAGATATCAGCTGAAGTCAAATCGGGACAGACTCGGAAGTATGAAGTGCACACATGCTCTCTTATTGCTTTGGCCGGGCTATTGTACTCTTTGATGTTTCATCACCCCGTGCTGTAGTTTGTTTCCCCCAGAGTGGAATCTTCTGACAGCGCATCCGCATCTTTGATAGTTTACATTAAGGTTCGTTTGTACCCAGAGCCGTTTGGATCTGGACAGCCGGAAGTCACTGTCCGATTCCGGGTGGGTTGTTTCCTCTCTCCTTTGGGTAATTCCTGGACACCGCACTGCTGTGTATAGTTTCTGGTTACCGGCATTTGCTATGGCTGTAGGAGAAGCTTCCGTATCTTCTGTTACTCATTTTCAAATCGTCGGGTGCAGGACCTCACGTAGGCCTGATTGGAATTTTCTTTCTAGAAAGTCCTGTATCACTTTGGCAGAGGCAGTTATCTCCTTCCAAGCAGGAGAGAATGGCCAACAGAGATTGGCTATCCTCCTGCCATGCCGATACTGAGGGTAGTATTCTGCAGATCTTCGCTTCTCCTCGGCAGTGGCACAATTGGCCGCTGACCGTGTGACCATTTGCTTTGGAGGTAGCATCACCGAAACCAGGGGGGGTTCAGATATGACTCTATCTGCGGGTGTGGTGGTAGAAGTGATATCTTGTCCTCCATATAATTGTCGCTGCAGTCAGCAGTAGTCACTGAGGCGAAAATGAACCAAATCAGGTCTGCAGACACAATATTGTAATTCAGACTGATATCATTGTTGCAGTTTGGACCAAAGTGATTTTGGGAGTAGAGAGGTCTCCTGTCCTCTAGGGGTTGCCGATGGTGATATACGACAACAGAATAAAAGAGCGAGTCCATGCACGATCGCTCCACTCGTTGAGATCTGCGACTTCGCCAATGCAACCGAGTCGTCCGTCATCTGCTGATCTCCCCCCGCAATATGCAGTCAATGCTGACAGGGGGGAACTCGGGGCACAAACCTCCGATATTCTTTTACAGTCAATCTCGAATGCACTGACCTAAGAAAGCACTCTTGGCTTACTTCCACATTTGAGTCCCCAGTACAAATCTCGAAGCGCCAATACGATGGTGGCACTCCGCCCGTTCTCACTCTCACGTCGGACCAGGGGGCTAATCCCACCAATCCCTTCTCTCCATGTCTTTCCCCTCCTGCCTTGAATTAGAAACCCCCGCTGTACCACCGCGAGGCTATTGAAATGCCTTTTATTTAGGAGGCGGGGGTCCCCTGATGTAGCGTTTCTTTGTATTCCTCCCATCTCGTGTCATGAGCACATAGACACAAATCTCCCCCCGTAGATTCTTCCGTACCACAACATAATCATGCAGCCCACAGAGACCTTCGTGGGATCAATCGATCAAGGCACAACGAGCACCAGATTCCTAATTTTCAATCGCGAGGGCGAGCCAGTAGCATCGCACCAAGTCGAGTTCAGCCAAATCTACCCACACCCGGGGTAAGTCCAGCACAAGATAGAGCAAAACCCACAGCAAGGTCCAAATTCTAATCCCCCTCCCAGCTGGCACGAGCACGACCCTCTCGAAATCGTAACATCTGTAGAAACCTGCATCGAAGAAGCCGTCACCAAATTCGAAGCCCAAGGCCACACCCGCAACACCATCAAATCAATCGGAATCACCAACCAGCGCGAAACAACCATAGTCTGGGACCACGAGACCGGCGAACCCCTCTATAATGCCATTGTCTGGACCGATACCCGCTCCCAGGCAATTGTCGCCGAGCTGAAACAGAAACCCGGCGCGGCGCGGCTCCAGGCGCTCTGCGGTCTACCGCTGTCGACTTATTCGTCCGCCACGAAGCTGCTCTGGATGCTGGCGCATGTCCCCAGAGTCCGGGATGCATTTGACCGCGGCACCCTCGCGTTTGGTACCGTCGATACATGGCTGGTATACCGTTTGAACGGTGGCGTGGCTGCCAACGTCTTTGTCTCGGATTCGACAAACGCTTCGCGGACAATGTTTGTGAATCTGGAGACGTTGCGGTATGAGGATGCGTTGCTGGATTTCTTTGGGATTAGAGGGAAGGTTCATTTGCCGAGGATTGTGCCTTCGTCGGATGCGAGGGCGTATGGGGTTGTTGCTTCGGGGGCGTTGGCGCAGGTGCCGATTATGGGTTGTCTTGGGGATCAGTCTGCCGCACTGGTTGGGCAGAAGGGGTTTTCGCCTGGTATGGCGAAGAATACTTACGGCACTGGGTGCTTTCTGCTGTATAATGTTGGTGATCGGCCGGTGTTTTCAACGCATGGATTGCTGGCTACGGTGGCGTATCACTTTGGGGGAAAGCCTGTTTATGCGCTTGAAGGGAGTATCGCTGTTGCGGGCTCGGGGATCAAGTTCTTGCAGAATAACTTGAATTTGATTCAAGAGTCTAAGGAGGTCAATGATCTTGCTTACTCAGTGGAAGATAATGGTGGGTGTGTCTTTGTTACTGCCTTCAGTGGTCTTTTCGCTCCTTACTGGATTGATGATGCCAAAGGAACAATCTGTGAGTGTGGTTATTCATCAACTTATCAGGATTATCTAACAGTGACACAGTTGGGATCACCCAATACACCCAAAAGGGTCACATAGCGCGTGCAACCTTAGAGGCAACCTGCTTCCAGACCAAAGCTATCCTAGACGCCATGGAGAAGGACAGTGGCCACACACTCTCTGAGCTAGCAGTAGATGGAGGCATGAGCAACTCAGATTTAGCAATGCAGGTAAGTGACTTTACACCCAGATGCCGACGATTGCGAGATGAAGTATCATCTAATCTGAATACAGACACAAGCAGATCTGATATCCATCCCTGTTTACCGCCCCAAAATGCGTGAAACCACAGCTCTCGGCGCAGCAATCGCAGCCGGCCTCGCCGTTGGACTATGGCGCAACTTTGCCGAGCTACGAGATATCAACCGCTCCGGCGGTGCTGTCTTTGAACCGCAGGTCTCACGACAAGAGAGCGCTCTCAAGTTCGGAGAATGGGAAAAGGCCGTGGAAATGAGCAGAGGATGGGTGGAAAGTGAGCGTGCAGAGCAAAAGGAAACTAATGGCTCGAATAACGTGACATATACGCCACCTACGAGCCATAATGTTTCTCCCCCAAAGATCATACACAGCTCAGATAAGTCTGTGATTTCAGAAGTGGTCAAGAGTCCTGAATTCACAGCATCTGTCAAGGGGACGACTCATGTTTCTATCAAAGAAATTGAAGCCCCACCTGCCCAGAGGGGGTTGATGAATATGCTGGGTGATTTGGACGATGCAGATGAAGAAGACTTGTTTTTGGAGCTACGGAAGATTGAGATCCTACAGAGGTTGAAGAAACTGCGGAAGCGTCAGGCAGGATGTTACTGATTTCAGTTTTCATATGATGGTAATAACTGTTGGTATAAATTGTGGCCGAGACATGTGGCGTTTTGAGCTGGACTTTGAGGTTGGATGGAGGTTGTTTGTAATAAGATGTGATGGTTACTGACGTTAACTAGTGACCAGGACTTTCTTAAGGACTTTCTTAGTTACTACATCAAAAGTATTGAGATTTTTACATTCATATATCTACCCGCATAGAAACAATATGAGAGCTGTCGTGATCAACATCACATTAGCCTTAGAGCATTTTGGACCACCGAAACAGCGCTCCTAATCACATAGCCTTCCTCGGCAAGGTGTTGAATATAGTTCTTCATCCAATCTTGACAGTTTGGTGCCTAATAGACCATCAGAAGATATGTCAGGTTCTGAATGACTAAACATACCGACGGATCGAAGGGGTTGGCTGAAGGACCAGGGGCCTGAACGAGCGTAGCAGCTGGTTCCAGCCGATCACGAGCCGTTGTATCCTCTGTTTCCTGAATACCTGGGGTATCCCTTATATACCGATCATCAACATCTGCAAGAAGGGTGATTTGATGATGGCGTAGTTCTGTGGCCAAGTCATAGTTTCGCTTGAACTGAAGGTAAAACCCAGTGGCTGGATTGCCTGTCCTATGGATGATCTTGCCCTTCTGGCCTGTATTGCCTGTGGGAACGAAGACGGCGAAGTGAGCAGGCTTTGGGCCGTTGGAAAAAAGAGCGAGGTAGACTCCATGAGGCATTTCCTTAGAAGAGAGGAATGAATAAAGCAATGGAAATGTTCAAGTTGATATGCACTTAAGATGTACTTGCGTACTGTAGTTGGAAGCCAACCCCTCCGTCTTTCTTCTATTCAGCGAGTCGGCATCATGACAAGCACCTACGTTTAATACCCAAGTTACGACTAGTCTAGAGTGATCCCTTCACAGCAGATAAAATATTCGAAATCAAATCAATATTGAATTACTTGTTCTCAAAGCAAAGGGGCATAACTTCATGTCTCAAAGGTCATTCCAGAATCCGATAGCACATGCAATACTTTATGAAGTATGACGGCCAGCCTCTTCACCCTCCTTCAAGAAAACACAATTCAGCTCTGAGCCAGGACTAAGCGTAACCTCAAATCGAAGCACAGGATCCTCGACCCGATCCTTCCCATTCACCGGCAACGCAACAATCCGCTCATAAGTCTGCAAGATCCGAATAAGAGTATACCCCATCTCAATAGTCGCAAACTGCTGTCCAATACAAATCCGCGGACCCCCATTGAACGGAATAAACTGCCACGGCTTCGGCGCCCATCCTGAGGTCCACCGCTCGGGAATCCACTTCCCAGAATCAAAGTAATTCTTCGACTCCGGCCCGTCGTACAAGTCAGGATCCCGCTGCATCAGCATTGTCGAGTAGATGACTCGCGAGCCTCCACGCACACCCACTGGCGCAAGCCCGTCTGGGCCACCGCCGCGTGGGAGAGTCGTGTCGTGGAGTGAGTAGCGCACGTTGAATGGTACGACCGGATACACACGCATGGTCTCGTGAAGCACTGCGTTGAGATATTTCATTTCCTTCAGATCGGTGTAGCTGGGTTTCTGGCCATCGGCACCGACGCCGAGTCTGTTGCGGATCTCGTCGCGCAGCTTGGCGACGACTTCAGGATTGCGGGAGAGTTCGAAGAGGCAGAAGGAGAGAGTACCGGCTGTTGTATCGCGGCCTGCGAGGAGGACGGCGACCAGCTGGTCTCGGAGGATGCGAGGATCGCGGGTGAAGCGGGCTAGGGCGTCGAGGAAGGTTTCGCGTTTGGAAAGTTTCTCGTCGAGTTCGCCGGCGGAGAGGGCAAGGACTGTTTCAATGTAGGGCTGGATGAACTCGTCCATTATTTTGAGGTTCTTGCGGAACTCGGTGCGTGACATGAAAGAGGCAAAGACACTGTTCAAATTGGGAGTCAGCCTTTGCGTATCGCTATGGCATCGTGTACTGTCATCATATTAGATCGAATTCGACTCACCCGAAGCGGAAGAGCTCTGCTTGACGCTGTTGAACATATCTGAATGCTTCGGCGAAGCGAGTTGCCGGATTCTCCAAGCTGTCTGTGCCCTTGCCGAGAAGGTAGTCTGTTGCTGCATCTAGGGTGTATCGGAAGAAGAGTGATCCAACGTCTACCACCTTGCTGCTGCTGGGTGAGCCACTCCCGCCGAGAAGCGGGATGAGTTTCTGAACATGCTTTTCAAATATTTCCGTGTCGACGATACGGTCCCGCACGAACATGGGACGAATGAGCTGGCGAGAGCGAGACCATAGTTCCCCATCTGTAGCAAAGATACTGTCGCCTAGGAATTCTTTCCACTCCTGGTGGAAAGACTCCCCCTTGCCAAAATCGGCAAATTGGCCAGTGAGCAGTGCTTTGATGTTTTCTGGGTCTTTTGTGATAACCATGCGGGTAGATATACCGGCATCGAGCTCGGCTGTCTTTACGTTTGTTCTTCCATCTGCGTGCGTGATGGTTGCATCCCAGAATTCGATGTCTTGGTTGACTTGATTGGCCTGGTAGCCTTTGTAGATGAAGTCGAGGGCATATGGGAGACGGAAGCGAATCTTAGGAGCCCTGGCACCAAGACGAGCGACTTGTGCTGCAGTTTGAAGTTTTCGGAAGATGCAGAATGCAACAAACGATCCTAGAGCCCATAGTACCGCCCGGCCGGGGGTCATATCCGTGAGAATGTCCTCAATCATGTTGTTGTTGGGATGAACTGAAATAGATATAGTCTGTATTTGGACTTCGGGGGAGCATGCTCAGACCGCACACATGGTATATAGACCTGGTGAGCTCGCATATAATGTCGTAGGGAAGGCTGATTTATAAACGCAGAATACTGAATATCAAGTCGACTAGTTGGATACCAAGTTGATTAATCGAGGGGTATGAGCACACCAGGCGTTCATAATATACTTCATATTAGTGGTGTATGCTCCCCCTAAAAGAGCATAGGATGGCCCTAAAGGAGCCGTGCTTGCGAGCCCCGCATCGAATGACTTCATTCTTGTTCATTCTTTGTAGTTTTTGACTTTGGATTGCCTCGTTCCCCTAGAATCTTTGTTGTCTAGGGTTTTGGCAGGGATCTCCCCGCGTATCCAACTGTGGTTTCGGTTTCACGCTGATTTACAGTGGAGATGCCGACAATCTGGGGAAGACATCTTGCATGGTCAAGGAGTGACACCTCGGCAAAACAGGGGGCCACATAAGAGGGGTTGCATATGATTCCGAGAAGGAAGATCGACAAAGTCTTGTGTTTGGTTGACATAAAGCCACATAAACCATAGTCATGTCCCAGGAGATTTATGCACGTGGTAGACGGCCTGAGGCTGTGAGTATTGACACTGAGAAAATTGAGGCCTGAGGCTATACAGAGTGGCTCAAGAGCCATCGAACGATAGAGTACTCTGTATACAGGGCTTCTTTGGTCCATCACCTGACTGACACGGCTTTGTCTGGATATTTTTCTTTGTTTAGCATTGATTCACACAACCCTACTCCAAGTTTGCAACAATAGCCTGACATGATGGCAACGTGAACAATTGGTATTATCAATATATAAACCTGAGCCTCGTATTTGTAGAGAATGGATCTTTCTACGTCTTTCATGCTCCCAAAAATTCTTGCTCCCATCCAATCTTTCGAAACCATTCGTGGACAGGCACAACGACTCTGTGACTGATACTCGATCCGACTGGTGGCTGTCAGATTACAGTACTGCCCCACTCTACCGCCTAAGCGCCACGCCCACGTGACCAAACATCCATTCCAGTCGTCGGGTCATTAGCTTCACGCGAATCTGCTTGTTAAAGCCCTGCTTCGTCTACCAGAACCGGTTTCTGGTCTATCAACCTTCCTCATAGCTTTACATCTTAGCTGGTATTGTTTTCATCGCGAACCCACCGTTCGTTGCGCCGAATAGATCCGAACCGCCTTTATCAGGTGGCGCAGAATCATTCTTTTATCAGCTCTCCTCTCTTTGTGAATCTTCACCAACGCATCACTTTCGCCTGACTCCGCCATCATCGTCGCCATGTTGCCTCAGATCACTTTGGAGTCGCCTCTTGCACAGGCAGTTGCAAATGTCATTCAGCCAAAATTGGTGGAGATGGGTTGGAGTGACGGCCAAGAATCACCGCTGATCGAATACATTGTTCTCATGTTGGTCAACGGCAAGACCCAAGAACAAATCGCCACGGAACTTTCCAATGACTTCCTTGGCCTCGATGAGGGTGATACTGCAGCTCTTGAGTTCTCAAGATGGCTTTTCAATCAAGTCGATATACTCAATCAACAAATCAATGGTGTTGCCCCCGCCTCGACTGATGCTCCCACAAGTCAGTTGAACCCTTCAGCGATGGAATTTGACAATTCTGGAAATACCGCCGGTCAGGATGCCGAGATGGGCGATGCTGGAAATGAGACAATGTAAGTTCTTCTACGGTCATTTTGCCGATTTTTACAGCGAGCTGACCGTGCTCATCTATTAGTCCTACCGGACCGAAAGCGATGCGCAACACCAGAGGTGGCAGGGGAAGAATGTTAAATCAGATTAACCGCAGCCTGGATCGTGGCTCGGACGCAGCCCTGCATCGTGTGCGCGGACAAGGAAACGGACGTATCGGTCACAACAATCAGGGGCAAATGCGAGGTGCTAGACAGCAAAATGGTCGCGGCGGCCGTGGAATGGGCATGCCAGGCAGTCCTATGATGCAGATGTCCGCCGAAAACCAGATGCAACTTATGTCGATGCTGGAAGAACAGGCCCGGATGATGTCTCAATTCATGCCCGGGTTCATGCCACCTGCTGTTAATCCTGCATTCCAAAATGGGTCCCCGAACCGGTCACTTTTCAACCGAGTCGAGCGAGGAGGCCAGCGAGGAGGAAAGCGTGGCCACAACAAGCCGAGGGCAGATGGAGCGGATGTTGATATGGACAGCGCAATGGGTGGCGCGCAAGATGAAAGCAACCCCGACAGTGTTTGTCGCTTTAACCAGCGATGCACGCGCCAGGATTGTCCCTTTGCCCACCAGTCACCTGCCGCTCCTGAAGGCACATCGATTGATCCCTCCGATACTTGCTCATTCGGTGCTGCTTGCAAGAACAAGAAATGCACCGGACGTCACCCTTCACCAGCAGTGCGATCCGCTCACCAAGCAGAGGCCATGTGCCGGTTCTTCCCCAATTGTACCAATCCCTCTTGTCACTTCAAGCACCCGAGCATGCCAGTCTGCCGCAACGGAGCGGACTGCAAGGCCGAAGGATGCAAGTTCACACACATCGAGACTGCCTGCAAATTCAACCCCTGTTTGAATCCCAAGTGCCCCTACAAGCACGTTGAGGGCCAACGTGGTGCTTTCACTGACAAGGTGTGGACTCCGCGCTCCGGAGAGCATGTGAGCGAGCGCAAGTTTGTTGCAGATGGGGATGGACCTGAGCTGATCAAGCCGGAGACTGAGGAGAACCCCCAGAGCCAGGAGCTGGCTGCGTGACTCCGCCTGACATGAGTCGAAAAGCTGAACCGATTTTTGAAAAATCAAAACACAAACACCTCACAGAGTCTGTTTCCCAAGCGAAGAATACCATGTACAATGCAATCTTGATCAATGAACGAGGAATGGCTGGAGGGAATGGCGTTGATACTTTTTATGCATTGCTTTTGTTTCAGATAATTTATCTGTTTTGTTCATAGATTCCCCCGTCTTCAAAAGAATAATATGGCAGCGAAGATTGATTCGCAAATGGTTCACGATAATTGGAACTAAGTTGATACAGTATGCACCAAGTACCTTTTAGGCTTGTAGTAAATCGGATCCCAGCAACCTTGGAAGCAACCAAGTACCTTTGGAGACCACTGGCCGCCCAAGAGTTCCAGGGGCAGTTGGGTGGTACGATGGGCGCCCCAGCTCAAGCTCCGGAGGTGTCTAGGCCCCCCAGCTGCCCCGCTTAAGTAAGAACGGAACGTTCCATCTTTTGACCTTCGCGATCAAGTCCTCGACCAAACGCGATCAGAACCTTGTTGTAACCTGCAGAGATGCGGCCACCATGTATCTCTAGAGCATTGAGGCCAGGAAAAAGGCAGTTAACCTGCAACCTCAATGGTCAAAAACGCGCTTACCAAGCCGTTGTGCTTGGTGGTGGTATCACAGGCCTCACATCCGCCTGGCGAATGTCGCAGGACCCTCAATGCACACAAGTAGTAGTTTTCGAGAAGTCCAATCGGCTTGGAGGCTGGGTTAACTCTGAGACAATTCCCGTCGAAGGTGGCAGTGTCGTTTTTGAGTACGGTCCCCGGACATTGAGGAGCTCGGTGCCAGAGTCACTCCCTCTGCTCTGCCTCGTGAGTACTGCTCACGTACCCTTTTTGAAAATCAATCAAACCAGATGTGCTGACTGTCTTTCAAGGCTACATCTTTAGGCTTATATAAAGATCTAATCTTCACCTCGAAGACGAGTCCTGCGGCCCGGAACCGCTACATCTACTATCCGGACCATCTTGTTCGCATGCCGACGACGGATCGTGCGCTTTCTCTCTCGGAAAACCTGAAGAACATCTACAATAAATTGAGAACAGAGCCAGTGTTTCAGGGGACTCTATCGGGGGTATTGAAAGATGTCTTCGCTCCACCCCGGCACCCGTCTGAATGGGCAGAGGATGAATCTGTCGCAGACTTCATCGGACGTCGTTTTGGTCCGGATATAGCAGAAAATCTAGTCTCCGCCATGATGCATGGAATCTATGCTGGAGACATTGACCAATTGAGTGCCCAGGCACTGATGGGTGCCGCCCGCAACCTCGAAGGTGGTGTTGGTGGCATTGGTGGGTTTGTTTCTGGTGGAGTTACGGGATCTTTGCTATCCAGAGCGAACTCCAAAATTAAGACTAGGAACATGGATGACTTCATGGCTTTGGCTGCTATGGTTTCATGTCCCGGGTCAAGAGTTGATCTGCAAGATCTTCGGACTCATGCCTCGAAAGCTACTACTTTCACATTCAAGAGAGGTGTCGGTCAACTGGTTGAGGCACTGACCGCTTCGTTGAACGCATCTGGCAAAGCCATTATCATGAAAAATACGACGGTCAATGGTTTGAGCGCTCGGAAAGATAGCCAAAGGATTGCCGTATGTGATATCCCCGAGCAAAGAGCTCAATGCTAACTTTTTGCAGCTAGCAGGATTCTCGCCGAAGGAGGGAAAGGATGAATGGTGTGATTTTGATCATGTCGTCTCCACTATTCCTCCAGTTGAACTTGCCAAGATCATGCGTTCGGATGGCCAGCCATGGTCGAAGCCGCCCGGCTTGGCCCCAGCTCGACTACGAAAACAGAACTACGCTGTTACAGCAATGGTCGTCAATCTCTACTACCCTAACCCCAACCTTTTACCAGTGGAAGAGGGCTTCGGATATCTCATCCCGCGTTCCGTTCCCTACGAGCAAAACCCAGAGTGCGGACTTGGAGTTATCTTTGCCTCATCCTCTAGCGTTGGCCATGGACCGGGCCCTTCGTCGGTTACAGTCAATCAAGATTCCGCGCCTGGAACAAAACTTACCGTCATGCTAGGCGGACATTACTGGGATGGCTTCCAAGAATACCCAGATCACGACACGGCAGTGAAAATGGCCCGTGACATGCTCAAAAGACACTTGAACATTACCGATACCCCAACCGTCGCACGGAGTCGCCTCCAGAAGGATGCTATTCCCCAGTATACCGTTGGCCATCTGGACCGGATGTATCAAATTTCGAAAACCGTACGCCGAGAGTATAATGGTTCACTTGTTCTTGCTGGCAACTGGTATAATGGCGTTGGTGTGGGCGACTGTGTCAAGCAGGGAATCATGTCTGCTACCTACGGTATTGGAAGAGCCCACCTCGGTGATCGACCTAGTGACTGGCACCCGTGGACTGCTTATGATCATCAAGATTGGGAACTCCAGGGCGGTATCCCTATGGCGCCTGTCCGCCTTTTCGACTCCAAGATTTAATTCCATGTGACTGGTTCAAATGGATTTGCTACTTGTGGCTGGGAATATACACGAGGGAATCTTGGAAGGCCCAAGCCGGAATAGTATATGTATTTTTTGTATTTTTTTAATTCTTGGGGGGTAAATCGACGGCGTTGGCCGGATATCAAATGCACAATTTGTGATATCTAATTCATCGCCAGCCCATGGTCGGTCAAAAAATGTCGGATCAATCCATTGGCGAGATCTTGCCCTGCTCAGAAATGATCCCGATTCGGGGTCGAGGGCAAGAGCTTCCGGAACTCTTCTTTGAGGAGTTGCGGAGAGTTTGCGCGGCTTCCAGATCCCCTCGTGTGAGGCAATGGGCAAGAGGACGGCCGGAACCACTTGCTTGCAGTGTTTCCCGCCAATGGGTATATATACTTAGATCCAACCCAATACACGCCCAGGCTATACAGGATAGCCTGCTTGGCCCGACATACGTCTATATTGGTGCTTGCAATAAGCTCCAAATAAGACGACATGCACGTTGGCATATACCCGGCGCGTGGATATGGAATGATTGAACCTGATCTGGACCCTGTATTCGGAGATTCTTCGAGGCATTCAGATTCAAGCATTCTCATTGTTGCCATCGGTCTTCTTATCGCCATTAGAATCAAAGCCCAGGACATCCAATTGCCGGACAAGTTCTTGGATCTTGATGACCTTCTCCAACTGCTCGGGCAACAAGGCTTCACCCTGCTGCTTCTTCTCGCGAAGATCCCGCGCCTGGCGGAGCTTCTTCTTCAGATTACGTGCTTTCTTTTCCTTCTCAGCTTCGAGATCAACTGGTTCCTCCACAGGCTTTTCTTTCTTGGGTGCGGATGCGGGGACACGCCAATTATTTGAGTCAACGCCCTTGCCCTCGGTGGGGGCACCGGTTTCGCCGGTTTCCTTCGCGTTTCGCTTGGCTTCACGGCGCTTAGCATTCTTGTTGCTAGCAGCGGTGGTTCCGGTCTTTGCTGCGGTCTTGTTCTTGTCGTCTTCGCTGCTCAATGGTTCGGCGCCCGGCACCCCGCCTTTTGCGCGGGTTTTCCATGCTGCTGCTGCCCGGTTCTTGTATAGTTCGACATCCTCGGGGGGACGATAGCCGGGTCGTACACGGATCTCTTTGCGCATGGATCCATCAGCACGGACTGAGGAGGGGATGTATCGTTCGCCGGTTTGGGCATCGGTGGTGATGCCGGACCGGGCGACGTTGGACATGGTGAAGGTTGACCAAGGGCGGGATCAAATTTGTAGGATAAGGCTTCAAAATATAGAATATTCAATTCAACCTGACAAGTCAAGCTCCAAGCCAAAAATAAATATCTCTGAAGATCTAGAGGGAAAATCAACACGAACATTGAAAGTTGAGTGCGGAAGGCCGGAGGCTCGGCCAATCAGCGGACCGGCAATTCCCGCAGATTCAGCCTTTAGCAACTTCAACCTCACAACTTCACTTCTCGTCGCCCCATCCTCTTGTCGAATCCTCTCATTTAGGTCGTGTGCAAACACCCCAATCTCTCACAATGGCCGGCGTATGTTTACCCTCTTCCCCGACCCTCTTATTTTCACTGCCATGTCCGGTACTGACTGACCTCTTCGCATGACAGTTCGCAAACGCTATCTACTCGCATGTCTCCCCTCCCCCGGTCCTACGATCGCGCTCGCATTTCTCCAATTGAAATCTAACCGACGGACTCTTGGCTTCGTTTAGGACCTTCATCCGCAAGAACACTGTTCTCTTGACCACTGCTTTTGCCGGTGCTTTCGCTTTCGAGCTGTAGGTTACATCCAGTCCTCCAACATGTCATACATGCTATACAGCACTTGACACAAAATACTAATCTTCCAATCTTAATTTAGGAGCTTTGACATTGCCTCCAACAGAATCTGGGACAGCTGGAACCAGGGCGTACGTGAACCTCCTTCTATCCCCGATAGGCCGTTGACAACACCCGAGGATACCCATACTGACAGTTTCTGCCATCTTCTAGCGCCAATGGAAGGACATCAAGCACCGTTATATGGTTAAGGATGAGGAGGATGACGAGTAAATAGACTCAGGATGTTGGGTATTTACCGCGGTTAAAGGGGCATGGAAAAGCCAGTGAAGCTAGTGCCTGTTATTTTCATCCCACAAGTGGGCTTGTACGCGATAGATGGAAATCTGTATTTTTGACTTTCAATCCTCAAAGCTTTCTAATAACTTCCGATGTGGGATGTTTGCTATACGTTGGTTGATCAGGCCGTAGCGTGGACCGGTGTGGCGTTCATTGAGAGACCGCCGGTTCCATCGATGTCATAACGAAAAATGTTTCTTGACTCCGGTCTTTTCAAACATCAGCTTTTGATTGATTTGGATTTTGGATATATGAGCTTCAGCTCACTTCCAATTTTGAATTGCGTATGACTTTACTGCTTCCGCGTTAATCTGTTCCGTCTGCATTGGTCCACCTCACCCGTCGCTCTCATCTTCCCCCACCACAAAGTATCAGTGTGTGAAGCAGCCTTGGGCTACATCTGAGAACCCTGTTAACGACTCGATTCAGGCAGTATTCTGAATTTTCGCCTAGGAATTTCTTTCGATCCTAGATATCCGTAACGAACCTTCCTCCTGCGTCAGACCACCACTTCCTGAAGCGCATCGTCGCGACAACGGCGCCCCGTCCCATCACTGACTTGTGATAGCCCCGAGCGGCCGTTACGATAAACCGGCCACCACAAACCATGCTTATGCTTGGGGAATGTGAGAAGCTGCTCGGTGATGGTCTTCTCCGCTTACCCAAAAAACACAACTACCGCTATGGTCCTGCCGCCGAAAGGGACCTGCTAGAGCTTCTTTTCCGATCGCTCGTCGGACACAATAATGATCTCGTGCGAAAACTGTTCCCCGAAGGCACTCCGGTAGGGCCATGGAAGCTCGCCGAGGCCCAAGGCGCCCGGGAAGGAGCCGAGTACAGTGAGGCGGCGCGGGGCAAGCGCTGCGGGCATATTTTCCGCGCTGGAGAAGCCACATACCGATGTGTGACTTGTGCTGCGGATGATACGTGCGTGCTGTGCAGCCGGTGCTTTGATTCTTCCGATCACACCGGGCATCAATATCAGATTTCACTCTCGTCTGGGAACTGTGGATGCTGTGATTGTGGTGATGACGAGGCATGGCGGCTTCCGCTTTTCTGTGCAATCCATACAGATAGTGGTAACGCCAAAGGCAAAGAGCGGGCGCAGCGGGAATTGCCACACCACCTTGTGTCCACCATTCGCTTGACTATCTCTCGTGCGCTTGACTACTTTTGTGATGTCATCTCTTGTTCCCCGGAGCAATTGCGGCTGCCAAAGACCGCTGAAGGGATCAGGCAAGATGAAGAGGCTTCTCGGTTGCGTCCGAGCTGGTATGGCGCTGGTGATCAGGAGGAAGAAGAGCCTGAATTCGCGGTCTTGCTCTGGAATGACGAAAAACACACAATTCGTGATGTCTCCCACCAGGTCACGCGTGCTTGTCGTGAACGAGATAGCTTTGGCGTTACCCGTGCCCATGAGACCAACGACATTGGTCGCAGTGTGATCAAGTACTCGAAGGACTTGAACAGACTTTTGGATGTCTCTAAGATAATCGAAGAGATTAAGGTCACTGTCACAGTGCGCTCTGCCCGTGATACTTTCCGCGAGCAAATGTGCGCAACGATAGTAGAGTGGTTGGCTGATATTGCCGGCTGTGAAATTTTCGAAGACAATGAAATTTTCCGCCAGATTATCTGCGAGGAAATGCTTAGTCCGTGGAAAAAGGGTAGTGAAGGTTACAACGAAGATATCGGCATGAAGGGCATTGATGATCACCAAAAGGCCGAGAGCCAACCCGGTCGTACACTCATGATCAATTTGCCTAACCATGGCCAGGTTATCTTGACGGCCGACGACGAGGATGATCTTCTTGACGATGATGTCATTGATCAAGATGAAGATGAGGACGAAGACTATGTTGAAGCCCACGATGCCGACGACGAGGATGACTACGAGATGGATATCGAGCTCTCTCGGGATCAGGACGAGGACGAGGATATGGACTTAGCGGGCGCAGATGAGGAACTTGCCTTAGCAGAGCGTATCCTTGCAGGTCTCACTGGCGCTCAGCCGGCACCACCTCGCCCGGCACCAGCTCAACCCGCAGATCGGTCCTCCGTCGATCGAGAACGATCTGGATCCCAAAGTCCTAGCCCTGAATCCGCTGCTACCGGCTACATCGCCATTCCTAAGACGCCTGGGTCAAGTAGACAGAGGCCATCAAATACTGAGAGTCACTGGCAAGTTCAGCCACCGGTTCCCGCCCGGGGGGAGAAAGTGCCGCCATACGAGGACTTGTGGCACCGTACTCGGCTAGACTGGCTGGTGCTTTATGACCTGAGATTGTGGAAGAAGACACGAACCGACCTCCGCGATCTCTATATCAGCACTGTTGTCAATGTTCCTCAGTTCAAGCGTATTATGGGTCTGCGTTTGTCTGCACTCTACACAGCTCTAGCTCAGCTGTATCTTATTGCGGATCGAGAGCCGGACCACTCGATCGTCAATCTTTCATTGCAGCTTCTCACTACCCCCTCTATCACTGAAGAGATTGTGCTGCGAGGCAACTTCCTCACAAAAGTGATGTCCATTCTATATACATTCTTGACAACGAGACAAGTTGGTGAACCACAATCTGTCAACCCCAGCGCAACATTGGCATTCGATGCTGGCTCTGTCACAAACAGACGTCTCTATCACTTCTTCCTTGACCTCCGATACCTTCTACAATCCGAATATGTTCAGCACCGTGTACGCACTGAAGAGCAATATCTTCCGCAATTCCTTGATCTCGTCAAGCTTTCACAGGGTATCTGTCCCAATGTTCGCGCGGTTGGTGAGCATGTTGAATACGAGACGGACGCTTGGATTAGTGCTTCAATTCTCATGCGGGAAATCAACCGACTCTGCCGCCAATTCTGCGAGGCTTTCCGCAATCCCGAGATTGATAACGGCAACAATCTGCTGAGAGCCATCGAGACCACTACTATAACTGCAATTATGCATTCGGCTGGTGTTGAACGCAAGCGATTCGACCAAGCAGAAATCAAAGAGGAATTGAAGTTCAAGATGCTGGCACCCTTCGATTTTGAAATCGGTGCTTCTGGCCAAATCCCTTGCCACCGTGTTGTCGAGTTTGTTGTGGATCGTGGATATATCAGTTTCCACCATGCCCTTCACTACACACTTTCTTGGCTTGTCGAATGCGGCAGGAACATCAGTAATGAGGCTATGCGCGAAGTACTCTTCGATGCTGCCAATGTAGCGAAAGACCAGATCCATGCCGCCAAAGCCGCGAAGCCGAACAGCATTGATGATTCCTTGCTTACCCTTGGACCGGAGGAGTTGCTTTTGGCTATGTTCGACTACCCACTTCGGGTGTGTGCTTGGCTAGCACAAATGAAGGCCGGCATGTGGGTTCGGAACGGCCTCAGTCTTCGTCATCAAATGTCCCAGTACCGTGGTGTCTCCTCTCGTGACTTCGCCTACTATAGAGACATCTTCCTTCTTCAAACCGCCATGGTGACTTGTGACCCTAGTAGAGTTCTTGCTTCTATTGCACACCGGTTCGGCATGGTTGATTGGATGACTCGGAACTATATGCCTCGTCCTGGCTACGAAGACGCTCAGATTGTTGATGTGGCGGAGGAGTTTGTCCATTTACTGGTGATCTTGTTGACCGACCGAACATCGTTGACTGCCATCGATGACAGCACTCACCTCACTCACGAAAACATCAAGCGCGATATTGCTCATGTTTTGTGCTTTAAGCCGCTCTCCTTCTCTGACCTCTCGACTCGTCTTAGTGATAAGCTTCTAGACTCGGACATGTTCCAAGACGTGTTGGAGGAAGTTGCGAACTTCCGTCCACCAGAGGGCTTGAGTGACTCTGGTACATTCGAGTTGAAGTCTGAATACCTTGACCTCATTGATCCATATAGTGCTCATTATACAAAGAACCAAAGAGACGAGGCAGAGAATATCTATAAAGAATGGATGGCGAAGAAAACAGGCAAAAATGCTTCGGACATTGTCTTCGAGCCAAAACTTCGACCCATCAGCTTCGGTGTTTTCTCTGATCTACCCCGATTTGCCGGGACCATGCTGTTCGCACAGATTGTGCACCAATGCTTGGAATATGTTATCTCATCAAAAGAGTGTACACCTACCATCCCACCTACGCGTGTGGAGACGTTCCTCCAAGTGATCCTGCATTTAATACTTGCAGCAGTGCTCGAGGATAATTCAGAGGAAACTGATATGGTAGAGGAGCATTCCAATTCGTTCAACTGGAATGCCTTGTCAAAGGCCCGAGAGATCAAGGCAGGCCATTTGACTATTGTTGGTCTTTTGGAGAAGATATCTGTTACCCCCGAATTCACCGCGTCTGGGCCTAAAATACGACACATCCTCAAACGTCTGTGGCAAAAGCGCCCTCGCACCTATTCGTCGGAGACTGCGTCTCTCAAATTCCCCTTCGACCGAATTGACACCAACTCTCCTGCAATCGACGCAGACAATGACAAGGAAATCAAAAAGAAACAAGCACTGGAGAGACAAGCCAAGGTGATGGCGCAATTCCAGCAGCAACAGCAGCAATTCTTGAACCAACAGGGTAATATTGATTGGGGCGAAGAAGATTTCAGCGATCTCGAGTCTGAGACGGATGTTGCCCCAGAAAAGAAGGTTTGGAAGTATCCCAGCGGAACCTGTATTTTGTGCCAAGAGGAGACCAATGATTCAAGGCTCTATGGTACCTTTGCCTTGGTTCAAGACAGCACAATCTTGCGACAGACGGACATCAGGGACCCGGATAGAATTCGAGAAGTGCTCAAGACACCTTCGAGTTTGGATAGATCTGCTGAAGAAGTACGGCCCTTCGGTGTGTCTGGTGAGAACCACACCACCATCAAGCGTCTTGACTCCTCCGGCGGCGAGGTCATCAGCGAAAAGGTTGGGCTGAGCAAAGGCTTCAACGCAAAGAATACTCTTCGTGGCCCTGTCACTACTGGTTGTGGACACATCATGCACTATTCCTGCTTTGAGCAGTACTATGGGGCAACTCAGCGGCGACACACCCAACAGATTGCACGCAACCATCCTGAGAATACCAGTCTCAAAGAATTCGTGTGTCCTCTCTGCAAGGCCCTTGGAAATGCATTCTTCCCTATCACTTGGAAGGGCAAGGAAGAGTCTCCACTTGTTCCACTCAATCCATCCGAATCTTTCGAACATTGGATTCAATCGGGGCTTAAGCATGACTTGAACCAACAACGAAACTTCCCAGTACTGATGGAGAAAGAGAAGTCCTACCCTCAAGTATATAACGATCTCTTCATCGACTACCTTTCGAAGAGTCTGGTCCCTCCTCTTTCAACCAAGATTGACCAACTGATGGCATCATCTTTCCCGGCAACTGCTACTGCGCAATATATCACCTCGACCCGTCTGCCCATGCCTGGCATTTTCCCTCCCACCGAAGATCTTGCACCTTCCAGTCCACTTCAACAAGTTTCAAGTCCCTCGGACAGTCCAATGTCGGAACTGCTTGAGATCTACCGACGGCTCAAAAAGACGATCAAGATGAATCACGTTAATTCGACGTTCAGTAACACTTCTGAGGCCGGCGGTAACGACGATCTTGTACATACCGATTCTTTGATTCGCAGCTTTGGTTTCAGTATCGCGGCAGTGGAGATTGCGCAACGTGGTGTCGAATCGGAGCCTGGTTCGACCTTGCTCGACAAGATTCCTCCCTTGACGCTCACGCACCTGCGTGTTCTCTCGGAGACAGCATTGACATATGCTGCCGTTGGGTGTCTTCAATCGGCGGGACCATCAAAGAGCCGTCCAGTAAACGAGTTCCAAGAGATGCATCGTCAAAAGATTTGCCAGCTTCTTGTCGGGCACCCCTGCTTGGGTGGCACACCTTTGCTCAATGATGTTCGCAACATTGAGCCTCTTCTTGCCATAGACACATTTGTGTTCCTCGCAGAGTCCTCGCTATCCTTGCTTCCAGTCCTCAACATTGACATCCGACACCTTGTACGTATGTGCTTTGTGGCTGAGATTGTGAAGGTTGCTGTCACTTTCATCCTTTGGCCATTGGGCTTGAAGGAGGAACTTGCCGGCCATCCGGAGGATCACACTTTGGCTACCGATATTACCGAGGAACAATTTGTTGTCACCAAGCAGTTCTTCGACTCGATTGTTGCTGAACTCAAGGCTAATTCGGTCGGCCGTGCTGAGGGCTCCTCATTCCCTGCTGAGAGTGGCTACGTCAAAGATGGGGAGGAAACTGCCACCCCGAGCATCATCACTGCTGTCCGGCGCTTGGTCACAAGCTATGGCTTGGCCTTCCTGCGCAAGGCAGTTATTCTTCTTCACGTTCAGCACGGCGTTGAATTCCCCAACACAGGATTTGCCGATGTGGAGGCCTCTGAGCTTGAGCGTCTGACCAAGGCACTTCAGTTGCCCTCCATTGATGAAATTCTCATGTCTATCAAGCCCGCGCGTAAGACTAACAGCCCATTCGATGCTGTCATTTCAGGATGGATTTTCCACTGGAATGCCTCGCGTTCAGGCATTCGCTTCGAAGATCACCGACTTTGGCCAAGCCTGTCGCACCCTGCTATCTTCGAGCTTGTCGGCTTGCCCAAGTATTTCGATAGCCTTATCGAAGAAGCAAACAGACGCCGTTGCCCGAACTCCAAAAAGGAGCTCACCGATCCTAGCATCTGTCTGTTTTGTGGTGAAATTTTCTGCTCACAGGCAGTATGCTGCATGACCAACAAGCTTGGAGGCTGCAACCAGCATCTTCAAAAGTAAGCATCATCTCTCAATCTATCTCTGTAACCAGTTTACTAACCAATCACCCTACTAGATGCGGCAAGAACATTGGTCTGTTCATCAATATCCGCAAGTGCACAGTCCTCTACCTGCACAATACGAATGGATCCTGGCACTACGCACCCTACCTCGACCGTCACGGCGAAGTAGATCCCGGTCTCCGCCGTAACCGCCAACTCATCCTCAACCAGAAGCGGTACGACCGACTCCTGCGTGATGTCTGGCTGTCACACTCTATTCCTGCGACTATCAGCCGCAAGCTGGAGTCCGAGATCAACAATGGTGGCTGGGAGACTATTTAATGAACCCAAAAAGAAGTCCTGGTTTCTGCTTTCTTTTGACATGCACTTAGAATTGTACTTTGGAACTTTTGAGGGCGAGTTCATGGTTTTGACTGCAGTTATTTTTCCTCGTTTCCCTTCGTCACTATGCATTTCTATATTTCATTTTTTTGGACTGTATATCGGACAAGCTTTGTTGTATTCGTTACCTAGGTAGTTATGATTCAAATACCAGGCTTATTCGACTCGGGTTTCGGTTTGCATCTGGGAATGTTAGTTCTAGTTCTCCTTGGTGCTAACCTAGTTCATCAGTAAGAAAATCTTGCTTCGATATCAGATCAGCGCGCCGTCCAATGGGCGTAGGATGGGCGATCTGAGATATATGTTTCAGTGCTCTAATGCATCAATGTATGTTTTCAAAAGATATCTCCCCAGTAGATGCTGCCCATGTCATTTACATATAATATAAATGTAGATAGCATCCAGTCTATATCTCCTCTCGATTCTAGATATCTAAGATCATGACAGATTGACTGCATTGCATGTCTCTAGGGCAAATTCCCCAAAAAATATTCCGAGTTGATAAGTCTTATCTTATCGGTGTACAGAGCTTATTTGCGGCCAAGGCAGACATAACTCATAAACCCCCTAGTCAACGCCAAAACAAGGATAAAGTGTCGTTTGGCCGCTATTTCCTCCCGTCACCCAACGCCAAGCCCGAGCTTCACGTCTTGACATGAGCCTTTTTCGACTTCAATCTTAAGCCACTCAAGTTCACAAATCATGAATAACGAGCAGTTTCGTCGGCTATTGGCCGATCAGTCCTCGTCAAAGCCCAAGGATCAAAGCGCAGCACCCAGTCGCGATGCAGCGCGTGGAGGCGCAACCCCCGGCGGGTCACTGGGGTCGCGAATGCGATCCAGTATTCCCATGACTCCGTACGTCACTCAAACTACTGACTACTTTGATTGCAAATAAAGCTAATGTGTGGCAATTCTCCCTAGGCGCTCAGTTACTGGCCCTGATTTTGCCCGCCAGCTCTTCGAACAACGCCGCGAAGGCGATCGGCCTTCTAAGCGATTCAAGTCCTCGGCCGCCCCGAAAGGTACCGCCCTACCGACTGGTTATCAGGATCGAGCGAAACTGCGCAATGTGGAATCTGAGGCCGAGGGCGGCGAGAGTATCGAAAAACGGATCAAGTCTCTGGAGGAAATGGTGAAATTGGGACAAATTGATCAGGCTACATTTGACAAGCTCCGCCGAGAGCTCGGGGTTGGCGGTGATATCGCAAGCACACATATGGTCAAAGGACTGGATATGGATTTGTTGAGAAGGGTCAGAGCCGGCGAAGATGTGTCACAAGCAGTCGAGAAACCCGCGCCGTCACCCGAAAAAGAGAACACGGAAGAGGAATTCGAGCGCTTGATGGAGGAAAAGAGTCTTGAGGAAGTCGTTGCTGCACCCAAGGAACCGAAGGAGAAGAAGAAGGGAACTATGGCGCCACCGCCTCCTAAGCCGAAGACCCGTGATGAGATCCTCCGGGAATTGAGGGCAAGCCGGGCTGCCGCTGCCGCGCCTCCTCCGCCCCCGGAGTCTACACTCGGCTCGAGATTCAAGAGATTGAGCGACGGAAAGCCTGAAAAGAAGCGATTTGTGGAGCGTGACGAGACCGGGCGCCGGCGTGAGGTGCTTCTTATCACGGATGCGCAGGGAAATACCAAGCGGAAGACCAGATGGCTCGATAAGCCGGTTGAGACGCCTGTGCCTGCTGCAGGAGACCTTCTTATGCCTGATAAAAGTGCTAAACCCCTCGGCATGGACGTTCCAGCTGATATAGCTGCCCGTGCCGCTGCACAAGCGGCACCCGAAGATGACGACGAAGATATTTTTGCCGGCGTCGGCGATGATTACAACCCGCTCGCTGGCATTGAAGACGACGACGGATCATCGTCTGACGAGGATGGTGAAATGACAGAGTCGGCAACACGTAAACCTGAAAAGGCTTCTGTTAGCGAAGAGGGCGAGAAGCCTGCCGTAACTGAAGCAGCAACCGCGAAACCGAGAAACTACTTTGCAACTGGGACTTCGACCGCAGAAGAGCAACCTGTGGATCGATCTAATCCCCTCACCAAAGATCCCACCATCCTTGCAGCTCTCAAGCGAGCTGCAGCTCTCCGGCAGGCTTCTCCGTCAGCCGAGGGCGAGGACGACCAGTCTTCCGAAACAGCCCTTCGGCACAAGCGCTTCCTTGAAGAAGCGCGTCGGCGGGATGCTATGGATGCTGCAGATATGGACATGGGATTCGGAGGAAGCCGCAACGAGGATGGGGAAGAAGAGGACGATGGCGCTTTGCTCGACTTTGATGACGACCAGCGAGGCGGCAAAAAGAGGAAGCGTGGTCCTAAGAAGAAGAAGGGCGACAAGGACAGCGCCGCAGATGTTATGCGGGTTGTCGAAGGCCGCAAGAAGGAGACTTCATGAGTGCTCGCGTCACAGAGGCTGGATCTTGAAGTCTGTCTCTTTTGTTTTTTGAACCGGGTTTTCTTGGTGCTACTTGATACCCTGCTTACTATGCTATGCATCGCTTTCCAACTCCCATTAGCCTGCGAAATGTGTTTCTCGTCACGTACAATTCTGTAGGCGATATTTTTTCTGACATTTGCTAGATATCTGTCTTGGCATCTAATGATGGTTGATTTCTTTATCTTCTTGTCACTGTTCATCTCTGTAGATGCGAAGAGGTTCTTTGTAGACGATGTCTCTGTCTGTCCCTGGTGACAAGTTTTTTGGATGGCCTGTCTTGATTTGAAGTGAAATTTATGGTCTTTGATACAGGAGATGTGGATTATAGGGGCCAATTGGAAGTTAATAGTAAAGGGTTTAGTGTATGGGTGCCCATAGTCCAAGCCTGGGTGCCCATAGACATTTTCGAGATAAAATTGCGGTCTAGCGACAATTACTTCTTGCCCTGTTGCCCGATTTTGTACCATAACCGAAGCATACTAGCCAAATAGATGAAGGTGACACTAAGTAGGCCAACATAGCAAAATCCTGCGACCTAAAAAGTTTCAATATCGTGGACACTGAGGCGGAATTCATGGTCTCTTACTAACACGGTTTCTCTGTTGGCAGTCCAGTGGCTTCTTCGAACATTCACAGGGCAAAGCATTGGTCCACTTGATGAAATAGTCTGTCCTAACCCTGGCGCAGCTTATTCTCTAGGCTTTGCAAATTCTCAGCACTTCGCTAAATTTGTCATAGATAGCCTGAAAAATTATAAGTGGACTGAGACTCAGAGACTAGGCCAGCCATTTTCTCTTTCTTTACTTGAGAAGAAGATGCTATCTGAGCTTGAAAGGGAGGCTGAGGGCAGGGGTGTACACAATTACCGGCGGGCCGGTCTACTCACTTCTGATGAGAGGTGATGGAACACTTTGTGGGGAAGGAGGTGTCCATATGATTGAAGTTGTGATATTGAAGGTGAAGAAGAGGAAATCTCTACAGTTCTGGAGCTTGATAAATATGTTGCTATATGTTTATCATCTCTTAGTTAGATTTAGTGTTGATTATTCTCTAATTATAGCTTTTTTTCTCTCAGGCTGGTAATAACTGTTATTGTTAACGTGGGGATACGCTTAGATAATATGATATAGAGAATATGAGAAAGATATATCAGTCTAAATTCTAGGCTACTATATTTCATCATAACCTAAGCTCATTATTTAGTAGTTTAGGGAAAAGTAGAATTCATCGAAAGCATAAAAGGTATCCTCGCGCTATGAAGAAAACTTATCAGATTGCTAAAAGCGGCATAATCTAAACGCATCCTCTTTGTCACTCTGATGTCATAAATAATCCCCCTAGGATCATTCTAATCATCTCTTATAATCTTAAGTAGCCTTATTATATATTTAAGTTATTATATTCCCTACCTTTTAGTGATCAGATAGTTTAATTCTTAACTCTTCTATAATCTTCTACTCTCTTTAAAGCTTAGGTGACCCCTAGTTATATACTCTCTATATAACTAGCTTCTTCTAGTTTTGTGCCCACTCAGAGAGCCTTGCCCGTACGCGTAAGGGCTTTTGCTTTGGATTGAAGAAACGATGGTGTTGATAAATGCGATTGCTTGCTGTGACAGTCATTGAATTGAAGGAGCTGGAAGATAGAAAATGTAGAGCCCCTAAAAGCAGAGGAAGAAAAAGCATCTGCTATCAGCCAATGGACTGGTGAGGTCTTCCACTCGTGAACGCGGGCCAAAAAAACCTAGGGGTTTGAAACTCGCTAGAGTTCTCACCTAGAATGAAGACTGAGGGTCATCAAAGTCACAAAGGCAAGAGATCTTTTCATGGTAATGACTAGGAAGTAGAACCTGCGGGATTCCTAAAAAGCAGAGGAGAAAAAGCGTCTGCTATCAGCCAATGGACTGGTGAGGTCTTCCACTCGTGAACGCGGGCCAAAAGAAACCTAAGGGTTTGAATCTCGCTGGAGTTCTCACCTGAAGTATGCACAATCATCAATAACTCCGCGGAATAGATGATTAGATAGACCATATAAAGGTGAGAACATAGATCCAAACATGGTCTTTTCTTTGGGCGTCTATAAATCAGTAACGAAGTCAGTAAGGCAAGGTAGGGATGGATCATCAATGCAATGGGAGTTATAGGAAGTGAACAAGACGGGTAATATGAAGAGGGCATATCATGAGACCATGTCAACATCAAGGCGTGATGTCATGAATAAGAAGAACAGGAAGGGAAAAGGGTAAACAAAAAGGCAAGACGTAACCTGGTACAGGAGAAGGAACAACAGATGGAAGGGACTTACGTCAAAATGGTATGAAGTCCTCGGAGGGTTGACTCAACTGAGACAATGTGACCAGAGATTACCAAGAAGATGATGGTCTTGATACATTGTCAATGTGTAAATGAAAGAGCTGTTGACAAGATGAGATGATCAGGAGACTATGAATGATGTAATAAAAGGTCCAAATCCTATGGTGGGAGAAAAGGTCAATGGAAGATTGATGGAATAGATGGCATGATGACGGTATGACGAAGTAGGAGCCTTGGGGGAGGAAAGAGAAGATGAGAAAGAAGGGGGAAGATGGGCCTTTTAAGCCAGAGCAGCTCAGTGGTGAACTGGGTGCCTTCCATTTTAGGGAAAGTAGCCTTTCCCATTGTATGGCCCGATTAAGGGGAGGATGTCTCTTATTGTTCGACCAAATGAGGGAAAGTACCATTTTCACAGTGCATGTGCCCTTTCATCCGTGGATTTGAGGTGGATACCTGGGTTTGTGAGTCAGTGCTTCGAAGAGTATAGAAAATCGTCGCAACAATATACAAAGCTACTACATCATAGCAGACAACATTGAGATCATCGCGAACTTCTACGGTTTGTAATAGCTACTTCAAATCTGTACTATGCTCTAGGCCATGCTTTGTACTATTGTCACAGTCCAGGACTAAGTTAAGGTTCCATATTGATGATATGAGTAGCAAAAAGGCTCGATTTCAAAGGTGGTCGAGAGTTTTGACATGCCAACAAGGAGTGTCATGTCAGTAGATGATGTTAACAAGTGGTCTTAATAAATGTGAAGCGAGTGGGCCAGATATGTATGGGAAGAGAGAGGGCAAAAAGCCATGGTCAAATGACGATTGGAAATGCAATGATGTAGCAAATGGTAGCCTTACGAACTGTAGGAAAGAGATGAAAAGCACATCAAGGTTAATTATGTCGAGACAGCATCTGAGGAAAAAAAGATGCAAAGATTGCAAAACATAAGACTGATGCAAGAAATGACAATGTGGGGGAAGGTATCAAAATGGAGAGGAAGGCAGAAAGGGTAAGACGGTCGGCCGAAATAAAGAACAAGAAATAATATTCAAGAACTAGGAGATTAACCTAGAGTTGTAGGCTTCGTGCGTTAACTAGACTACGCGGCCCTGTTTTCCTGGTTGATGGAGTTCGCGTTGAAAAGGACCCATGGCAAGATAAATCGGTGCCGGCTCACGCATTGAGGTGGTGTGAGGTATATTATCTAATATCCATATTATTCTGGCTTATACTAATAATATCTCTAAGACGTTGTTCTACCAGCAATTGACCTAGCAAACTACGTACTAGGCAAATATTATATAACCCTTCTCGGGCCTCCCCTAAACGCCCTTGAGTATATGATGTTATGAAGAGCTTAAGCTAATCCTTTATCGTGTTTTTTTTTTTACTATTAGCCCTAACAAATGGTCCAATCTGTGTCAGAATCCCTCTCGTTTTCGAATGAGTTCCAAATGCACTAAGTATATTAACCTTAGCTATATCAATGATCACTTAAGCTTCTTTCCTAATATAAGATAGCTCTATGCCCAGATCAGAATACCCCCCAGTATGGCGGCGATACAAACTTAACCTATCCTATCTTAGTCTGCAATAATACGGACAGCAATATCCTTACTATTCTTAGGTCTGATCTGCTAGCGCTTCACTTTGATATAACACTTCATCTTTAAGCCCTACGAGGCTCAATCCAAATAAACACTGCTAATGGCTGGGCTCTCTAGACCCTGATGTTTATTGATATGCAAATTCTTACGTCTGCCTTTGTGCCCCTTACCCTATGGTTTGAAGAGTCTGCTATTGTGAAAGCAAATAGCCTAGGAGATACACGTCTTTCAGGATCAGCTATGCGTAACTATTTATTTTTTACCACTGCGGCCGGATATGCCCACCTATATATTGCACAGAAGAAAGCTGGAATCATTCGTGATCTCCTTGTCTTAGCTATTTCTCTTTTTTTATTATTGGTTAGCAAAAATACCACCTCTTTACCAGTTCAAATAGGAACTCACAGCCACAACCAGCCTCTGGATCCAGTTTCTACCCATAGCTTCATAAAGTCCATACAATGTAAAGAAAGTCGAACAACCAAAAGGATGAGGTAGAAAACGGAGAAAGCTATCTTGTAGGTTTAAAGCAGGGGAATAGTTCTAATTTATAAGTCAGGAACTGGGGAGGACCCAAGATTTTGCTCTTGCATCGCCCCTTTACAGATGAGGTCGGTGCCTTCAAATGCTGCGTCATCGTGTATTAGTGTATTAATTTTTGAGAGGGGAACGAGACTAGTAGATCATGGACCTCAAAAAATCAGGGCATGGTGAAAAGTGAGGGCTATCAAAAAATGGTCGCAAATAAACAATATTGTGGGGGCAAAGTGCCCCTTCGGATATGGACTGAGCGTGGGCTAAGTGCTCAATAGATGCCTCTGATCAGTCTAAGTAATCAGTCAGCAATCAGTGAGCGCTCGTTGGGCCTCACGGCTTTACTGCGTGATGTCTTTGAGCAGCTCACTAAGTCTAAGCCCGAACTGAAGTTTACTCAGTGAGCCTGACTCTAACCGCCCTCTTCGGCGGCAGCTAAGATAGGAAAGCCCCACCTGGCAGAGGAAATATGTTACGTACAGTTGCAGCTACATTCCAAATTGGCTTCCATGCTTTACGCGAGGAAAATGTTTTTGGAACCCTAACTTGAGACACACTACTCCGTAGACCCAATACAGATCGCCACCGCGCAGGGGCCATTACGCAAAGTTACAAGGTACGGTTCTTTCGAAACATTCAGTACATTACTCTTGCATTAAACATATGCAGGAAAGGGTTGTTTATTGCATGTTGAGTTGTTACAAATGAAGGATATTGAATTGTACTTCGACTTCTACTGTCAACTATAGCGAGGCTAACTCGACTCATAATAAATTGACTAAAGCTAAACTGATGGTTCTTCCATAGTCAAACGCCGAGTTTCCCATACCATCAAGGCTAAGGTACTGGAAGAGGTGATGGGATGATTCGGACCTAGAATTCTTCGCTGTATGATTATGCAGGTTTCAAGCAAACCGATTGCGTCGACGATTCGACCCGCAGACTCCCAGGTGAAGGCTAGGTTGGCCATGCTCGTCAGCGTATCGGGATGGTCCGCGCCGAGTTTCGTCTTGCGAGTCTCCATGACCTGCACCTCGAGCTGCTCGGCCTCTTCCCATCGGCCCTGGTTCCATAACGTCGAGGCTAGGTTGCCCATGCTCGTTAGCGTATTGGGATGGTCCGCGCCGAGTTTCGTCTTGCTCATCTCCATGACCTGCACCTCGAGCTGCTCGGCCTCTTCCCATCGGCCCTGGTTTCTATACGTCGAGGCTAGGTTGGCCATGCTCGTCAGCGTAGAGGGATGGTCCGCGCCGAGTTTCGTCTTGCGAGTCTCTATGACCTGCACCTCAAGCTGCTCGGCCTCTTCCCATCGGCCTTGGCTTCTATACGTCGAGGCTAGGTTGGCCATGCTTATCAGCGTATCGGGATGGTCCGCGCCGAGTTTCGTCTTGCTCGTCTCCATGACCTGCACGTCGAGCTGCTCGGCCTCTTCCCATCGGCCCTGGTTCCATAACGTCGAGGCTAGGTTGCCCATGCTCATCAGCGTATCAGGATGGTCCGCGCCGAGTTTCGTCTTGCTCGTCTCCATGACCTGCACGTCGAGCTGCTCGGCCTCTTCCCATCGGCCCTGGTTTCTATACGTCGAGGCTAGGTTGGCCATGCTCGTCAGCGTATCGGGATGGTCCGCGCCGAGTTTCGTCTTACGAGTCTCCATGACCTGCACAAAGAGCTGCTCGGCCTCTTCCCATCGGCCCTGGTTCCATAACGTCGAGGCTAGGTTGGCCATGCTCGTCAGCGTATCGGGATGGTCCGCGCCGAGTTTCGTCTTGCTCATCTCCATGACCTGCACAAAGAGCTGCTCGGCCTCTTCCCATCGGCCCTGGTTCCATAACGTCGAGGCTAGGTTGTCCATGCTCGTCAGCGTATCGGGATGGTCCGCGCCGAGCTTCGTCTTACTCGTCTCCATGACCTGCACCTCGAGCTGCTCGGCCTCTTCCCATCTCCCCTGTAGTCGGTAGGCATTTGCTAACATCGCAGTGCTAACAAGTGTGTCGTTATCTTCAGCACCGCCAAGCTTCATTCTTTGTTTCCTTGACATAGATGCCATTTTTATTGAATCCAAAAAGTTACCGACTTTTGCCGCATACCACGCTCCACGGTAAAGTAATGCCGTCCATTCTCGGAGTGAGCCATCCGATTTGGGTCGATGTAACACGGCAGACCTCACATGTGGAAATAGTGGCCGGCATCTCTCCCAATTTTCATATTCACCATTGGGGAATTCACAATCTAGTATACTGATGAAACGTTTCTTCCACTCCTCCTCTTGACCATAGCTTCTCAACCATTTTCGTACTGTTAGCTGCACTAGCCGATGCATCGTGAACACTGTGCTGTCTTCTTTGATAGCAATAAAGGAATAGTCTCTTAGTGTCGTAATATCGCTCTCAAAGTCGTTTGCTGGGTCGATTTCAGACGAAATATCCGTATCCTCGTCACTTGAAATGTCGCCAATATCTTCCAGAGAACCTAATGGTACATGGTTTCTGTCTGTGCCTTGCACTCGGAGAAGATTCTCTGGGATTCCCTGCCAGTCGAAAAAGCTCATGAGAGACAGCAAATCAGCGGCAGATTGCCTGATCTGTCGGATATGATTAAACGATATTTGCCACGTCAGCACTATCGAGTTCTCTGCTTCCCGGTCTCGGCCTGTGTTATGACCCTCTTCCTTGAGAAGTTTTGTGGCGTCTCGCTCGCTCTGCCGAAGCTTTTCCAGATATCGCGATACTGAGCAACGTGGTGAACGATGGTTGATGTAGCTAGCCGCTTGCACAATCGCGAGTGGCATGAATTCAAGCTCCTTAACTAAGTGTTCCAATTCTTCTCTCTCTGCACATTTATCTAGCTTCTTCTCAATTAGGTCAAACGCCTCGGCCGTGTTCATTGGTTTCACTTCGATGAGATTTTTCCTTCGGCCAACGATCTCTAAAGCCACTGCTTGGTTCCGGCTCGTGATAATAATGGAGCCATCCAAACTTTCGAGAAGGTATGTCAGCGGTGGCGGTGTCGAGGCATAGTACTGGGCGTCTGCTTGGGCTTCTTTCCGCTTAGCTAACGGGCGAAGGAGCTCGTCATCATCGACGTTATCAAGCACAAGAATCCACTTTCCGATTTTCCCATCTTGCAACCAGTTTGCGAAAAGTTGAAAAATATTAGTGTTGCGGTCTTGGCGCCTGGGAATCTTCGCGCGCTCGGCAAGGTTACGGAGACTTTCCTCGCAGCGGGCCGCATTACTCGCATGAACCCAGAAAACCCAGGTCTCTGGCGATCGCTGTCGAACTTGATAGCAGTATTCGATGGCGAGTCGAGATTTCCTTTGGCCCAGTCAGTTTTGAACAGACCAGGAAGGGCTAACTTAAACTCACCCAACCCCCCCTATGCCAACGAGAACTGTTTTAGACCCCGGTATCGAGGATTTTTCGTGGACTTGAGCGAGGAGTTCATCCCGGCTGACAAAATCTCGATCGTGTGAGAACGGCACAGCCCACAGTGGCTCTGGGCGAATCTCCGGTTGCTCTAGGACCAAAAGCCATTATTAGCCCTTGGTTCTAATCTTGACCCATTTTTTGGGCGATTAAAAACTCACCAGGTGTATAGTAGATAGGCCCGTGACTATTACCGACCTGTAACCCCTGATTCCGGTCGCCAAACGATGTACAGGCCATATTCAACATACGATGCAGACGGTGTTCGAGTTTGGGGTAAAAGAAAGGTACCGGCCCCTCCTTGTTTAAGATCCATCCTCAGCCTCACTCTTAAGTGACTCAGGCGCCAGGTGTTCGACTGAGCACCACATAAGTCAGCCTGGTACTTTCTTCGCCTCGCCTATCGAAGCTAGAGAGTGGGGTCTTATGGGTGACTACGCAAACCCCGTCAAAATCAATGTCACGCTCTACCGGGCTATTCAAGTAAAATGACCACGCGCCCGTTTCTCGGCCACTTATGATTGGGGGTTTACCACCCTGCCCGCCTCGCTGGCCGCCTAACACTTTGACCTGGACTGTTTATAGGTTGATCTTATGGGGCTTGATTCATGTGACCTGTTTTGTTCTTTACGTCTGGGTCAGGCAATAGGTGAGAGTAAACGGCGGCAGCCTTTCCTCTCTCACCCTTTGGCTTGAATGGATGTCGCTGCTATAAATTTGGGTTCAGCTTTGGCAAACTGGAGTCTTGTGTAAAGGTATACGGTTCTCAGGTGTACGGCCTGTCAACCGGGTAAGACACGATGGCTAGGAGAGAGGAACGGATCGTATTTGTCTGACACTGACAAATCTGACAAGACTGATTCTTGTCAGATCTCAGCGGGATCCAAGGAGATCCTGGACTATGTACCATGTTACCCCGCTTCTCTCACGTGGAGATCCAGCACCGATTCAGTAACGATTCACTCCCGTGACTTGGCTACTGAGCCTTGTTCCTGGATTGTAAGGATCATTATCCGTTAATGACTTTTAGTTGGACGTACACATGCCCTGCCATTTCATTTTGATCCCCGCCGACGCCGTGCGAGCGAAAGGCATTCTTTAGTATCTGTCCGATTCATTGTACGACTGCAAATTTGCAAGGCGAAACGATGAAGCAGAAGTACTGGGGTGTAAATACTAATGATACGCCACTTTATACTGTTGGCCAGTAAGATTGGCCGCTAGAGCGGTTTATTCGCCGTCACATTTGCCCAGGGATCCGTTGGTTCGTCTATATCCCATTGCCTACAGGTTTCCAATGAGACTACTCTTCCAGGCAACTCTTGTTGACAGAGTCCATCGCAAATCGATAGTCTAGGCTTAGTCAGCCAGCGAGGATACATTTTGGCTTGATGGTTCTTCACCTGTCCAAAGTTCAATTTTGTTCATTGATTCAGCAAATTGCCCAAAGACAGTTTCCACTATCCGATCCGCCTCTCCTTTTTCCAGTGTTCCTTTTTCAAATTGATGACGCAAACATCCGACTTGCTGAAAAGCCTTGGTGAGCTCTTGACGAGCTCGAATGGCGCTTTTGGCTGAGTTCCAGTCCGCAGTTTTTAGCACCGCTTTGGAAAATCGCCAGTTCTCTTTTAGCTTTCTTAAGATGGACCAGGACTTAAAATTCGACCAAAATTCAAGTGCGCTTACCCAGTCTGCGATAATTTAGATAAGAACGCACCCGGTAGAGACAGGATCGACGAACCGTATCTAGTGTAAGCAGGTGGGTCGGTGAGACTTTCAGCAGCATAAGACATGACGCTTCCTATTAAGTCTTCGACTGAGTGGTTTTCGGGGTGACTTTAAGACACAGGCTACGCTTAGAGAACAAGGAGTAAAGATTTATAAAACTTAGACTGAGTCATGTCTTAGAAGCTTTAGTCTTACACATGCCCCGTTTCTTCTTAACGACTAAGCTCGGCCCTTCTCTTCCACAGCTCTAAGGGTCTCTACACCAGGAGAATTTTATGAGGTTCTGAGGTGTAATAAGAACAATATCTAGAGCATTTTAAACCTACGATTTCGCTATTCTGATCGACATTTCCTCTCCGTTGCCGAGAATCTAAGTTTACATATAACAGTAACAAATCTTATCGAATAGACTATTTAATAATACCATACTATGGTTTCTGTGTCAATTTCCCCCCCTCAGGGGCTAGCTTTGACTAGTGTATCAATTTCAAACCATAGGTTGGTCTCTGGGAAGGCATCACAGACACTCCAAGCGAACTTCGCACCGCTCTCATACACCCATCCAAGCTCCGGGAATTGTATCCGATAAGGTAACTCTTAATACAGCTTATACGAATTGCTCCAAAAACCTCCCCTCGGAACTAGGGCTGATCCAAACGAAGATATTTACGAACACGCGTGAGACCGAAGAAATTCTTTAATGATTGTGTGGTCTAGAATCGCACAGCCTGGACCCATTGCGTAGCCTTTGATACCATACTTCTCAACGAACCTACAGCAGTAAGTAACTCATTCTCCGGGTGAACTTCATGTACAAGTGCATGTCAACTCACTTCATCCAAAGGTTAACCGCTCCGCAGTACATCCTCCTGGTCTTGGGTACCCTTTTATCTTTATTTCGGATGGAATCCTCCTTTGCATAAGCGCCAAAAACATAGCCTCTCGTTTACAGTTGCTTGTCGCGCTTTTCTTTGGCGATCTCATCTTGTCGAGCAAAGTAATCTTTTCTACCCATGGCCAGTTTAATCTTCCACGCAATGCAAAATAAAGGTGGGAAACCTGAGAGGATGATGTAGAGAATAGAGAAAGCTATCTTGGAAGATTGAAGCAGGGAAATAAATCGAATTTATAGTTCAGTAATTTGATATGATCCTGTTGCTCTCCGGCATCTCCACGTGACAGATGGACTTGTGCCTTCCAGTTTGCGTCACCTTGCTTAAGTGCGCTAATTTTGAGAGTGGAATGAAATTGGAAGATCACGCACCTTCAGAAATAGGAGCATGGTGAAAACCAAGGGCCATCAAAAAGCGGTCGCAAAGTAGATAGTATTGTGGGGCAAGGTGTTTATTTAGGCATAGTCTGAGCGTAGACTGGGTGCCCAATAGATGCCTCTGAGCAGTCTCTGAGTAATCAGAGAGTGATCAGTGAGCATCCAACCAGACTCAGTGAGTGCTCAGTGAGCGCTCATTGAAGATCACTGTTTTGTCACGTGACTGGTCTAAGCTGCTCAGTGAGTCTGAGCCCGGACTGAAATCTACTCAGTGAGCCTGACTCTGAGCGCCCTCATAAAAGCGGCGGCATCTAAGATAGGAAAGCCCCACCCTGCAGAAGAAATCAAGTACGTATAGCTACCTAGGTACGTATAGTTCCCGTCAACGTTGACATAAGGTTGTGGGACCCGTTGGTCCGTGCACGACCCGAGATGTCACGTTTGACATCCAGTACCCGGTACCCAGGAAGATTCAGGACCAGAACCTTTGGCTCATACACCTGTGGAGTGCAGGTTTCACCAATTCGATGCTTTTGCCAAGACTGTGCAAGCCTAGATATATCATGACGGATGCTACAAACTTGTCAAGGCATCAGCCTCGTAAACCTCGCCGCGCGAGACTGCCGCCGTTAACTCACTTTCTCTGTGTTCCCCTGGTAAACGCGGCATCGATATCCCAGCTGGAGTCATCGCTCGCAGCATTTAAATCAGCTCATATTTTTCAACCCGGACCAACGGCCCAGCAAACCTTCAACGGCCATGCAGATACCTCACGCTTGGATCTTCCCACCAAAGCATTCCGGCCACTTGGCACACTTCACCTAACCCTTGGGGTGATGAGCCTTCCTAGCAAGGAGCGCCTCGACGAAGCCATCGATTTCTTTCACTCTTTAGACTTGGTAGAGATGATGAGAGAGGTCGACCAGACATCAAGTCCTGCACAAGACAGCAGCTCTGATCAACTTTCACCGCTCACTATTTCCCTTGAATCTTTGCATGCTCTGCCGCGCCCCAAATCAGCGACCGTTCTGCATGCTTCTCCAGTTGATCCCACGCATCGTCTATTGCCATTCTGCGTGAAGTTGCGTGACAAGTTCATCGACGCCGGTTTCATCCAAATTCAGCCGGCGACAAAACCAACAAGCCGGGTGAACCCAAACAATGATTTAATGCAAGACAATGCTCCATCTTCCTCCACTACACACTCCGGCGATGTAGCTCCAAATCAGCAAGAAACACACACGTACTCCGAGTCCTCAAATTTGGCGGAAACCCCTGGCCCCTCCACAATTCCACCAGCCCGGAAGTCAACTCCGCGACCACTTCTCCTGCACGCAACTCTGGTCAACACAATCTACGTTCGCGGGCGATCCAACGCTCAACCCACACAAAACCATGAATCCACAGGCAAAAATAAACCAAAACGGATTACATTCGACGCTCGCAACCTCATCTCACAGTACCGCCATTACTACTCTGATGATAAACGGACCATTCCACACTCACCACCTCTTGGCTTCCATCTAGACACAAAAGCCCATCACGGTTCTGCGAGTCCATCAATGTCTGAGGATATTTTCAAGGAAAACAGCGAGCAGCAACTCACCCTCGAGCACGAGAGTCCTACAGCTTCTGTTCTGCCGTCACCTAGCTATCCTTTCATTTGGGCTAAGGATATTCCTCTGGATACTATCTGCATTTGTGAAATGGGCGCTAAGAAATTACATCCTGGTGTAAATGATGGTCATGGCTTAAATGAGCGTCTTGGTGAGCAATACACGGTCGTTGCGGAACGGGGACTGCTTCCATCGCAGATATGTCCATTGGAAACAACGTCCGCATAGCATCCCTTTATATTTGTGTAAATAGTCGGTGCTATTGTTCTTGGCGTAGTCGAATTGGGATGAAATTAATTTAACAAGTCCAACAGAGGAGACGAAGTTAATGACACATTTGCTTCCATTGCTGCATTGCTAGTAATATTAATAAGTAGACTAGATCCCAAGCCTGCTTGGGTTGCAGATTTTACATGTGGTTGGTGGTGGTTGTGCTCGGAGTGTAACCCTGTCTCAGTGAATAATGCCATGAGACCGCAAGGCTCCAACTCGAAGCTGGCAATCGTTGAAAGGGTTGGGCCCCAGACAGCTATCGCGAGTCTAGTGAGGATAGGATAAATGAAGCCAAGTGTGCCAAATAGCACATAAAGCTGAAACATGACGGGGCGGAGCCTTTAGTTGAGGAGATCCCTATAGCAAAATACCACAAAATCATCGCAACCGGCTCATGATAGTCTCCTGTCCTCGCTCAACAGACAACTCTGCAGCCTTCGCCTTAATCTGGGTAATCATGCTGCGCTCAAAGTCATCACGGGTGCGCAGTACAGCTTCAACCCACGAGAGCTGCAGGTCCCAGTACTCAAGCTTGAAGGCCTCGTAGACCTCCACGAGCGCGGGACCCTTCTCCGTAGCAAGAAGGCGAACAAGCCAATCGACCAATCGCCATTTCTGCTTGATAGTCCCCTCGAATGAATCGGGGTAGTTCTCAAAGAAGGCAAAGACAGTGAGGACGTCGTCCTTGAATTTGTCCGTGAAAGGATCGACATGGCGGCGGAATTTGACGCCCTTGTTGCGTACTGCGCCTAGATAGCACACCAACAGCTCGTCGGAGAGTTCCTCGACCAAAATTTCGGCCAGCGATGGGTGCAGCACTGGGGCGTAGTCCGCCATGTAGTCTTCGAATGTGGACGTAATACGCTTCATGGCGAATTCGCCGTACCAGCGAGAGGTGAAGAGATCCGGTAGCACGGAATCCAGATCGACTGCGAAGACAATTCTCACAAACTTTGCGAGACAGTACGTGCTCAGATCGACATAGCCATCACGCAGCGCCTCGAGCTCGATGGCAGCCGTGGTGCCCATGTATTTGGGTGTGACCATCGTTTCGAAATCGGACTTGAACCGTGTCAAGTAGCCGAACTGGCCTGTCTCCTCGTTGTCGTCAATGCAGGAAATCTGGTCGTTAGCGACACCGATCATCCAGTCCTGCAGTAGTTGCACGCCTTCTTGGTCTGCGCCACTGGTTTGGTATTGAGCGCTTTCTTCATCGATAAGTGTCTGCCATAAGACCTGTCGGCTCTTCAAAGCACGGAACATGGCGTCGATCACACCCTCCACCAGGTCAGCACGGTCTGATGCCGCTGATGCCATAACCTGTTCGTGGAGCATGCGCCACATGTCGGCCAATGTCTTGGTGCGGAAATGGCCCTCTGCATTGTTGTCGAGGGCATCTGGGACCCGATCGAGAAGCGACTTCTTGTCTGCGTTGAAAATGCGGTCCATCCAGTCCTCAACGGCGTTGATGATGACGCTCTGCCACTTGCGGACCAGTTCTGGTTCGCGATCGTCCAAAATGTTAGGTTGGAGTTCTGTTGCTGCCCAGCCCAGCTTCTTCATCTTTTTGTAATACTTATCGCTCCAGTGGATGATAGTGAGCAGATTGTCAGCAGGGAGATCAGGGTCATCGATCATGCTGAGCAAAAAGTCGTGCATCATCCGATGGTAGATATCGGTATATGTTTTGAAAATCTTCCACTTCTTCGGTACCAGGTTCTGCATGCCTTGCTTGACCGTGAACAAATCATTGAAGTACCACCGGAATTTCTTCTCCAGATTTTCTGGATCACCAAGGAAGGCTTCAAGAGTCTCTTCAAATTGACCCTGAGCATAGAGTTCAATGGCTTGGATAAACTTGTCTTTGTAACCACGCACTGTTTTGGGACCAATATTCATGGACTTGAATCGACTTGCGAGGTCTTTGTGATCTTTCTGAGCCTCTTGTAACGCTCGCACTGTATCGTCATTCTTCTCCTCATTCATCACAACAACAGCAAGTCGAACAACCATGCTCTTATTATCCGCCTGCACCAAAGGAATGAGATTCATGCAAGCCGTTCCAAGATGATCATCAAACCACTCAATAACCGAGTCTAATCCCTCAAAGTACTGTATCAAAGTCTCCTCAGCACTCTGGTCATGAGCCTTCCCAACCTGATCCATCGCCTCATCTCGGAAATCCCGCAGTCGCGAGATCTGCATATGAGCACGCAGAAGATTAGGCTGGTTCTCCATATCGTCATCATCCTCTTTCAGCAAATCCTCCACTTCCTGTATATCGGCGCCGAAATTCTCCAGTCCCCGTTTCATCATGAGCGTAGCATCAAAGTGTCGTTGGATTCGCGCGAGTTTGTCAATCTGCGCAAAGTCCTCCACGCTATGCTGCGACTCCGCGCACAGCTTGTCGATGCCCTGAAGCTCATCTTTGGTCTTTGAGACTTGTCGTTGACCTTCTGTCAGAGCAGCAATGCTGCGTTGTACCGCCTCTAGCTGATCCCGAAGACCTTCTCGTAATCGTGAATCCACTGCCGTCTTCTTCCGCAGGTATTCCGCCTTGAGCCCGCTGATCTTGTCTAGATCTTCCGGGTGTCGTAGGAGATCTTCGAGCCGGGGCAGCGCGACCGTGGTGTCGAGGTTGGTTGGTTGCGCCATTGTAGCGGTGGGGTATCAAATATGTCGTGATGTCGTTGTTCCGGCTCAATCGCTCGAAGCTAGGTCGAGGGGTGAGGTGTCAACAGTGCGGGCATGAGACGAGCTGACAATGCTCGGGTGCAGTAGCAAAGCTATGATATAAATCCAGGAACTATCACACCTAAGAGACCGTAGCCCATAGTCTCTAGGTTCAAAACGCTAGAATACTGAAGCAACGACCTCGAGAGCCTCGCCGGTGCTGTCATCAGATACCGGCAGAATAATACACGTGACACACCGCCCTTCAATTGAATTTGCGGGATCGCGATAATCTGCAAGTCGGTGACATTTCTCCGCCAGAATCACGAAGTGGAATTACACGGCAAATATCGGCTACGGCATTCATCCATTGATACACCGGTATCAGACAGAAACCTATCAACTTCTCCTCCGCCTCTTCCGGTCCGATTCCATTCGGACAATCCTCCAAACCAAAAAGAACAAACATCCCGAATCTCGATCCCAAATACCCTCGCGAAAGCACCCTACACCTCCATCATGTCCTACTTCCGCATCACCCTTGTCCGCTCTGCCATTGGACTCCCGCGCCGCTCAACAGATGTCCTCAAGGCGCTCGGCCTGAAGAAGCGTATGGCAACAGTCTTCCACAAAGTCTCGCCCTCCGTCGCGGGTCAAATCATGAAAGTCAAGGAACTTGTTCAGGTCGAGGAGTGCCAATACCGCATGACGAAGCAGGAGGTTCACCTCGAGCGCAAGCCCGATCCTGGATACTACACTGAGAAGAGCAGTGCCGAGCAACGGGGAGAGCTCGGTGGCCAGTGATTGTTTTTCATTTGGCCTTTTGTGGAATGCGATGCTTTTAAGTTGGTTCTTCTCTGCTTGTCTCGGAAACCGAGATCTAGTCGAAGCCTTTTGAAAGGGATCTTTCTTGGACGAACGATTGGTTGATCGCGTCCTGTGTTTTTCTGTTTTGGCTTTGCTTGCATGGAGCGGGTTGCTTTTTTTTTTACTCCTTTTGGTTATGTGTACTCTATGTCCTCGTCTATCGGGCAGATGTCTTTATGGCAAACTATTGTATTATATGCATTATCACCGTCTTGTGGAATCCAACACTTGAACAAATATGTGCAATTTGAAGAAACCTAGATAATAATAACGCCACTACACCATTAATTTAGGTAAAAGAGTAGCTGGAACAGCTATGGGGGACCAGGCTATGCAGTTTAGAGGAGTACAGACACGCTGAGCCAAGATACAAGGGAAAATTGTTCATTCCAAGACTCAGGCTTTGTACAAAGTGTCCAAGAATCCTTCTGCTAGGCGGCTGACAACGCTCTTATCGGGAATGCTGCCAGCCACACCGTACAGAGCGGAGGTGTCCCCACGCTTGAGGATATATGACTTGCCCTCACGCTTACGCTGCTCGGCTTTTTCAAGCTCGATGCCGATGACTTCGCTCAGATCAGCGATGAGCTGATCGACAGCCTTGGCAGTGGGGATGGTGAAGGCGCAGTGGATAGCAGGGGGGGATTGCAGAGCGTTGAGGTGCCAGCCCTTGGCGGACAGGTCGTCGGCGATATCATAAATATCAATAGCACCGTTCTTGCTGCGGAAGGCGACCACGCTGACAATGGGATTGCCAATGACTTCCATGTGCAACGAGATGGTCGAATCAGTGCGAACAGCACTCTCAAACTTCCTTGCAGCATTGATAATCTCAGTGCAGCTGTTGATGTAGCCGGTTTCACCGACGCTCATCAAACTAGCCCAGCAACCGGCGATCAAAGCGCCAGGGCGGGATCCGGCTACAGAGGGAGAAGCGTACACACCACCAGACCAGTCAGGGTAGATGAAGTACTGGTTATTCCGGTATGACTTGTTGCGGTAGATCAGAACCGAGTTACCCTTAGGCGCGAAACCATACTTGTGGGTGTCCACACTGATGCTGGTCACACCGGGTTGGCGGAAATCAAAGCCACCCTCTTCCTCGTAAGGCGATGGGAAGCCAGCCTTCTTGAGAAGTGCAACGACAAAGGATCCCAGACAGCAATCAACGTGGAGAGGGATCTTGTACTTGGTGGCCAGATGCGATAAGCCGGGGATATCATCGACAATGCCGTGGGGGAAGTTAGGCGCGGAGCCAACAAGAAGAACAGTGTTTGGGTTAATCAAACGGCGAACAGCGTTCACGTCAACCTTGAATTCAGGCTCTGGACAAGGCACTCGGTGCAGCTTAATCTTGAAGTAGTTACAGGCCTTGATGAACGCAGCATGGGCCGTATCAGGAATAATCCTGTGATGTCTGGTCAGCACAGCTACTCAATACAAGCTTATAGCATATATATTTCAACTTACATCTCAGGCTCAGTGACACCGCGTTCCAAGAACGCCTTCTGGCGGGCAGCCAAGCAAGCCATGAGAATAGACTCAGTGCCACCGCTGGTGGTCACACCGGCACCATCCGTAGGAGCATTGAAGAGAGCCAGCACCTGAGAGTATATGTCAGCCAAAATTTTCCTACAAGCACCATTAGTGTGGGAATATAGGCATACCATAGCAACAACCTCCGCCTCCATCTTGCGAACGCCAGGGAAAACATCCGGATGAATCGGGTTCGCAACACCAAACTGCCCAAAGGCTTCAGCCTGAAGCTTCAACAGCTCCTCACCTCCGTGGTAAACGGCTCCGCTGACGCGACCATCTTCCCAGCGCGTGTGCTCAAGTCCGGCCAACTTATCGAGTTCGGCGCGGACCTGCTCCGCCGACCAACCCTCCTTAGGCAGCGAAAGATACCGCGTGACATCAGGCCCACTGTTGACCAACTTGGACTCGAGATTTGTGATGGCAGTGCTAACTTGCTTATCTACCTGGCCGCGGACACCAGGGGTGCGCAGGAAGATGCTGTAGCAAAACAGGCGGAGTGAGATGTAGATGTTGCGGACGCTACCGAGAATGCCGTAGCCGCGGACGGAGTAAAAGGTCTTGCGCGTATATCGGAGGATAAACAGAATAAATACAATGTTTTTTAAGCTAGAACAAAGACGATATGGGTCAGTGGTGATCGTCATTGTCTTCGGTTCTGGGCTCGGTTTCGCGGGGAATGGCGGTTCAACTTACAGGTCGAGGTTCAAGGCGGATAGATGCGCGCTGGAAACTCGGCCGTAGCCGACCAGCTTGTTCTGCAGGGCAACTGGCAGCATTGAAGAGCTCATTGTGCCCCCTAGGAATAGTCCTGGAATGGAGATGGGTAGTGGCGATGGGGAAGTTGGCTTTCGGTACATTTGGACTGGTTGAGGCTAGCGTGCCTCGGCTGCCACATGAAGTAGGCGCTGGGTCAATGTCCGGTTACAACGATGCAGCACTACAACTGGTAAGTAAGGCAATTAGTACACATTCCAAAGAATAGTGATCCTATGTTATATATAATTCGGCAGTAATTTGCCCCCATTGACTGTTTACAGGCCATGTGTTGCCTGGTTCGTTCTACTCTGACGTAATTGACCTAGACTCCTGACCTGAGCAACGGTGCACGGAGTATGAGGTATCTCCTCTATAGTCTCAGGTAGAAGAGCATGTAAAGAACTATAAGTTATTAAAGTATAGCGATACTTCCTTTCCTCATAACTAGTTTGCATCCCTCGAATGGCAGCGAATATTCACCATACAGATTTAAGACCAAAAGTGACTTGAAAGTTTGAAGAGTAATTTTATGTCTCTCATGCGCTTATATACAAATTATACCGAGAGCTCCTCTTCTAACACCAACTGTGCTTTTGAGTCTTCAAAAAAAAGAAAAAGAAAAAAGTATGAAGACTTTTCAAACCCGTAGATAGAAAAAAATGTCCCAAACAAATGAAAGAGGAAAACATCAAATCATCAGGATATCCGGAGCGCCAGAATTCTGCACAACCCGCCAAGGGATATAGTACGCGGGTGCAGTAGATTCATTGGTCACTGGAAATCGCCTATGCGACAATACCGGCAGCCTGAGCATCAAGAAGCTCCTTCTCCTTAGCGGCGAACGCTGCCTGCTCCTCGGCGGTCAAATCAAGAAGAGGCTTGTTCTCGCCAGACTTCAGGTTGCGGTGGTAAGCACGGATGATACTGTCAGCATCATCGACGGCAATGGGACGAATGTCAGCCATAGCCTTAATCTTGGCAGTGCACTCCTTGTATTGAGCGTCAGTCATCTCAAGCTTGAGCTGCTGAGCACGAGACTTGATGGCGTTCCAGCCGGTCAGACGAGAGGCGAAGTGGACATAACGGGTCATGCCGAAGTCGGCAGGGTTGATGATCTCGTAGGTGCTGGGGTTGTTCAGGATAGCCTTGGCGTGAATACCGGCCTTGTGGGTGAAGGCACAGAAACCGGTGATGTAGTTGTTGAAGGGAATGTTGACCTCAACAGCCTCGGCGACGAGGTCCTCAATCTCCTTGAGCTTCTCAAGGCGGTACTTGCCCTTAACGTACTCGGGGTCGGCGACCATCATGCGGGCCATCAGACCACCAAGAGGGGTAATACCGTTACGCTCACCAATACCAAGAACGGAGGTATCGATGTGAGTGGCACCGGCCTCGAGAGCACAGTAGGCATTAGCGATAGCACAGCCGGTATCATTGTGGAAGTGAGTCTCAATGTCACAGCCGACGACACCGCGCAGAACACGGACGAGCTCGTAGACCTGGCGGGGGGAGGCGCAACCAACAGTGTCGGCAATACCCACACGGTTTACGCCAACCTTATCCACAGCGGAGTAGATTGACAGAAGGTCGACCAGGTCGGAACGGAAGGAGTCCTCGCTGGAGAAACGGATCTCAATGCCCTTAGACTTGACAAATTCAATAACTTCAATAGCGGTGTTCTTGATGTAGGTCATGTCCTTTCCGTGAGAGTGCTCACGCAGGTAGGAGGAAGTGCCAATGACAACATCGCTGAAACAAGTTAGTTTCAATCCGACGAAATGTGGGGACAATTCATGACTCACACTCCATCAACACCAGTCTCGACCGCAATGCGGGCATCGTCCATGTGGCAGCGAATGTGAGTGAGAATCTAGAGACTATATTAGATTCCAATTGTCACATGCAACTTGAGAACTGTAGCTTACCTTAGCCTTCAGGCCGAGCTTGCAAATGGCCTCGCAGTCTGCGCGGGATTGCTCCGAAGCACAGGGACTGGTGAGCTCAATCTATCAAACACTTATCGTTAGCCTCTAGTCATGCAGATTTAGACATCGACGTTGCTGCAATGACTCACGTAGTCCACGCCGAATTCATCGAGGGCCTTGGCAATCTCGATCTTCTTCGCAGTATCGAAGAAAGCGTTGGCAAATTGCTCGCCCTCACGCAAAGTAGATTCAATGATCTGGAAGCGGGAGACATTGCTCAGGAAATCCGTGACACCAACGTTGTGGCCGTACGGGTTGCGGGATGCGGAGGGGTGGGGGTTCTGGCGGGTTTCAATGCCAGTGAAACCTTCGTGATCGCCATCTGAGAAAAAGACAGTCAATGCACAGTTCTTATTGATCTGGATTCAAATAACATACTGGGATCGGCTTGGCCATTAACTTGCCCATTGGGCTCAGGGTCGGCACCGGGACACATTGTATGTAGATAGTGGGGTTAAGGTCTGGGGTAGAGTAGAGATGGGATAATGAGAGAGGAACGAAACGAGAAGATTCTAAAGGCAAGAGATCAAGATGCAACCTTGAAAATCAGGAAAACTCAGTATTTAAGATGATTCTAACAGGAAAAAAAAAGAAATAAGAGTCATAACCTTTCGTAGGGCCGATGTAGTGGGCGGTGAACCCCGGCGTAGTAATCGCCGCCCCCTCGGCGGCAAAACGAAAAATTTCGCTGTGGAGGTGGGGGGGCAGTCATACGTGGAGTATATGATAGGATGTAGAATCCCGACAGGAGGGCAGGATATTCACCTTGCACATTATTTGTAGCATTTCATGATTCCATGTCTATCATTGCCAATTCCTACCTTTCCGACATTCTCTGCTATATATATCTTCTTTGTGGGTGGGAAACGCCTGTTATACCAGAAAGGTAATTTAACCTTTTTGCGTGCTTACCGACATCGGACCCGAACTGTGCAGGTCTGACTCATATGGTCACCTCACCCCTGATTGATAATGGCCCTTGCTGAATTAATAGCTGGATCATCAGTGTATTTTGAACGTTTCCAAGTGGATCGATGACCAGTCAACGGACGATAGTTACACATCCGACGTGATCGGGGGGGGTGATGATGTCATCTCCTCTATCTCTCTGATCGTTGGCCGTGACAAGTTGATCTACATGATCTCAAATTAGAATTAATCACACATAGAAACGCACATTGAATATTCATAGTAGGCTGTGGAGCACAAAAGGAACTGCCGGAAGTTAAGTCTAAACGTTCACGTTCCCCGGGCCTACCTTATAGTCCATATGTACCTGAGAATTTGCTGGCGTTGGTTTGAGCTGCCACTTCAATGAACATATGCACACTTCATGCAAAGCAACCCCTATTCTTGAGTGAGACCACGGGTTTGATTGTCCGCAACGATTAGTTAGCGTGCAATATATGCATAGCGGTTGTGGCTACAACAGGTACTTCTAGAACATAAGTGTGGTATTACAAGTCTTTAAATACAAGGGTTATATATAATCCTAGCGTCTGCCAATTAAAGAATCGCGGGTTCAAGGTACAATTTGCAAAGAACATTTGGTCAGCTGCATCGGGGGCGCCTCCTTTATTCTATGGTTTGGTCAAAATACCGGACCATATTGCTTCTATAGTGGTCATATTTTGTATTTGATTGCCATATATCTCCCATGTACCTCTTGCTGTCGACGCAGAGAACGGTTTAGCAGATATCATTCTTAGTCTCTTTTACTAGCTGCTGGATACAACATTTTGCTCAAGATCTGAATGTCAAGCAGATCAAACGTGAAGAGGCTGGACTACCCTCCGAATGCTTTTTATGGGTCGACCACTCTGTAGAGGCTGCCAACTGCATAGTGGTACATATGCATTTTTTTTTAGTCATTGGAGATTATTGCCAGCCCCTTTTACTCTGGGATCATAGTTAGATCGTTAAATAACCATTTTAGTCATCATGAGTGTCCGTATTTGTCTGCTTTTCATTGCTCATGGCGAGCACAATATCAATCATGGAACTATAACATTGTAACAATAACTCTCACTTTGCTCATGGGCTACCACCTTACTCTGCATTGTCAATGGGGGTTTGGGTATGAAGGCTTCTTGTGGTCTTCTGATTACACGATACCAGAAGAGCGCAATGTATGAGTGGCCTACATTTGACTTGCTATACAGTCTAGACCTGACATCCATTGGGGTCTCCAATGGAATGGATTATTTAGAAGACAAACCAAGGTAGTACCAGTGGGTTGATCATGAGCAATCTGAAGATATTGAAAACCAAAGGGCTTTGAACATGTATGGAGTCAAAATGCTCATTGTTCTCCCATGAAGTTCCAGGATATATAATTGAATGTTTTCGCTATGAGCAGATATGTGGCGTCCTATCCACTCAGGGGTATCCAAATTAAGAGCACAGAATCAGCCACACCAATAGTCCCAGACACTCCATACTTCATGACTCGGAGTCTACTCCGTAGTAGAAAATGTAGTGTAATTGTGGGGTCGGGAGCTTTATGCAGGACAGAATCCACATGGACCGGGGTGATTCCCATTCCCACGGGGCAAACCCGGATTGTGATTGTTGGAGAAGAAGATCATAAGCAAATGAGATTGAGAATCAATCTAGAGCGTCTAGAATATTCCCTAAATTAAATGCCTAGGCATGGCGCCACTGGTGTAGGCAAAAGGAGACGCGGAAGGAAATTAGAGCGATGTGGTTGGCTGACGCTCAGGCCAGCTGTCGTTCCAACAGGCAATCTCCCCTCTGGACACCCTTCTTCCTCTTGTCTCTTGACTGTGTCAATTCCTATCGTTGCCATCGCGCCTTTCAGTCATAGGTGAGTACAATGCCTTAGTTTGATCTCATATACGACTCAGATCTCCCATTGTTTCCTAAACATGTTTCACTGACTCGATCCGCGCGTCAGCCCTCAAGATGCGTTTCACGTCGCTTGTCACCCTCCTCCCTGCCCTGGCCGTGGCCCAGGAGCAGGTTCCCCTCGCCGATCGCGTGCAGGGATGGTTCAACCAAGTCAAGTCCTACGTGCCGACAGCAGCCCCAGTTGCCCCGATTGAGAAGCTGGCGGAGAAGGTCACCGAGAAGAACGTCACCCCGGTTACCCTCGAGAACTGGCAGTCCATCCTCTCTCCGGGTCCCGAGCCTGAGAACTGGCTGATCTACACCACCGGTGGTAACAAGACCTGCTTCGGTCGCTGCGGAACTGCCGACAAGGCGTTCAAGGTGAGTTGACAATCTGCCCTCAACGCGTCGTTTTGCCGAGTCCCCAGCTCCTAACATTTTGTTCGCAATTTCTAGGAATCCGTCCTTCTGTTCTCTGCCGACCCTACTTCTCCTAACCTCGGTTATCTGGACTGCGAGGCGAACCAGGTGCTGTGCGCCGCCTGGTCTGCCAGCGCTCCCTCCGTGATGTACTACCAGCTCCCCAAGGAGCAGCCCGCTGGCGAGGAGCGTGCCCCCACTCCTCTCCACAACCTGTACTTGAACAGCACCACCGTCACTCCCGAGACTATCTACGAGATCCACGCCGAGAAGAACTACGAGAAGTTCCCCGCCTACGAGGGTGCTTTCCACCCCATTGATGGCTGGATTGCCAAGTACCAGCTCAGCATCCCCATGGGCTACGTGATCTGGGCTCTCGGTGCCGTCCCTAGCTGGATGTTCATGATTGGCATCAGTTTCTTCAGCCGTACCATGATGTGAGTAAACCCCACTCGGATGTTACTTTTTTTTTAATCACCCGTCTAACATTTTAATTAGGGGCCGTCGCATGGGCCCTACTGGAAACCCCCCTCGTGCTCCCCCCGCTGGTAGCGCAAACTAAATGGCCTCTGTTTGGTCTATGTTGGTGTTCTGGGTTGTATATAATCAGCGATAGTATATTGCGATAGGACCAATATACTTGGGTTGGCTTGTGTTCTTTGTTGGGCAGACATTTGGCGGGGATAGGGCCTCTTCGTTATAGGGCTTTTTTTCTAGCTACCTTTTTAATCAACTTGTCCTGGACGTCTAAAAGGGATTTTCGGAACAGCGTTTTGAGCAGATTTATCAAATTCTATACTCCTCGACAATACTTGCCTCGGTCTTCAGAAAGTTATGTAGTCTGTTAGACAGCGGCTGTTTATTGAATGACTTGTCTTGTGTCTCTGGACCCCCTTCCATGTATGTTGTAGATCTTTGTGCCCAAGCCTGGGTAATCCCACTCTAGATCGCCGTCACCATCCGCTTTAGGGTCTAGATCCGCACTGGAAGTGTATAAATTTCCTGTAGATCCAGAGAATGGTCGAGTATGGCAGCTTGGAGGTGGGTTGTGACTTTCTTCGGCCTCTATACCCAGTGGCCTACCACCTGCTTCTGATTTTCCACCACCCAGTGCTATCTGGGCAAGTCCAGAGCCTAGGAAGGCACTGAAGGTGTTTAAGCAGGCGGGGCCTCCCAAGGTTCCAAGGCGATGCTTCATCTCGGGAAGATCTTTCACGTAGATCTGTACATGAACATTCATCCGTCGTGGTCTTCGTCGTGATATGACTGGGTACCATTCTTTTTCGTCACAGATGTTTGAATGGCAATGTAGATAGGATGATGCTAGATAGATCAGGTATTCCGCTGTCTTACAAATCATTGGCACGATCATTGATGCCGTCGGCAATCGGCGAAGGATGTACTTTGCTTTATCTCTTAGACTGCTTGACTTCCTACAGCACATGAACTGTTTAAACCAAGGGCACTATATTCTTGAAATTTTCACACAAGACAGACTACTGTTCATGGAATCTACACCCGTGGGCCCATCATACTCCCCGCCCCTGTATTCTCTATACATTTAGCCGGCGATACTTCCCGTTTCAGAACGTTTATCGTCAAGGACTAGATCTAGTCATATTGTGAGCCAAGCCAAACGATTTCGATGCAAGAATTGTGGCCGGCGCTTTGCCCGAGAGCACCGGCAGCGATACGAAAGAACTCATATGTCCCGATATCCAGAGAGTCGAATGACTTACTAATGGTTTACAGATACACACGAGAAAGCCCTTAGCTGCTCCGTTTTTGAGCGTACGTCTTCTAAAAGGCTCTCATCTCGGGATATTGGCTGTACTAGTTCACAGTTAATACATCAAGTGATCTTTTGGCTCGCCATGAGAGACTCGGTCATCTTGAACCAAGAGAGCAGTATAGCGAAGGAGATATGCGCATGATAAAACGATCACAACACTTGGGTAATTCCCAAGCCTGGAAATGCAGTGACAGAGGGCTAGAAACTGGCTCGAGCGAGTCTCACTCGTCTGATAACGTCGACGCATCTGGGACGGGACTCAGCGATCAATGCCTTGAACCTGTTTATAGAGACCCAACTCAGAAGAGCCTGAACCTGAGGACTTCATGAAAGAGCCATTCCAAGTCTCATATCAAGAAATCTGCAATGAGGAAGTGCTCGATCTTACCAACGGCATCTCTGCTTCACAATTCCAAGTGCCATTGACCGAAGCGCTGCTGAGCGACTCATTTAAAGATCTGGTAAATCTCATGGATAAGAACATCCTTTCAAAGAAGATCCTTTCATAGAAGACTCTGCTCCATTCAATTTCATTTTCTGGTCCTCTAGTTGCCCAAAGTCAGCCAGAAACTGAGTATAATTCGACACGGCCTGTGGCGGCTATGTCCATTTCCACTGACCCTTCTCTCCCTCCACCACCATATACCCAGCTGCGGTTTTAATTTATATTTTATCCTGACGATACTTCAAGCACATACGACCATAGGGTGTGGAAAACAGGGCTTCCCGTCCGCTCAGCCGTACTTAAGCCACATATTCTGCACGGCCAATACTCAATGTGCCCTCAGCACCTAAGCGGCACTCTAGGGTGAGTGCGGGTGATATGGGTGAGAAGTCTTGAGACTGGGGTGAGAGAGGTGAGAACGGGGTGACAATTCTCACCCTTGAGGTGATAGGGGCCAACTCACTCCAAACCTATGTCAGTCCTAAGAAAAATACAAATTGTCAAGCCCTGAGGCGCTTCTCTTACTCTGCGATGATTTTCTTTGAATTTCATTACCAGCTAAAATATGTTCTCCGAACAGAACATCCCGAAAGCACCCCAGGAGTAGTGTGATGCTTCTAATTGTAGTTATGTGCAGATCATCACTAGCAGTATGTCTCCCCTCTATCTTCTCCTCTCATCTCCTTCCCACAACTCAACCACGATGTATTCAGTTATTCGAGCAATATACTCCCACCGCAACGAACAGATGATCACTTGCACCGTCTCCATGGTCGAAACCGCTATCGCTATCATCGCTTCTTGTCTCCCCGTCCTCCGCACCCTGGTATTCGGCTCACACTCTCGCACGGGAACCTATAGCGGCCGTCGTGGCTACGAGCTGTCACAATCTGGCGTGCATACCGGCGCCCAGACCGGCAAGCAAAACACCACCGTCTCCGTCTCACAAAGTCACGTTGACCGCGGCGCAGATGATCTTTCGTGCCATGACTCCAAGGATGGATTGGTGAAGGATACGGCATTGACTTCTGGGCCGGGGATTGCCGTCAGACATGAGTATTTCGTGCATGAGGATCGTACATAAGGATGCACGGAACTTCTGTGAGGGTGGCTTGGGTGAGGCTAGCCTGGGAAGCGCTCACCTTGTCGATTGTGCATCCCCACCATGCGCTTATATCCATTCAGACTATGCATTTCGGTGTGTAAGGTACCTAATATCATAATATCAGTATGACCTTGATATTACGCTCAGAACAGGCTGGTGTTGCACGTCTCGGCGCTTGCAAAGCTGGTGGTGTATCCCGCACAGAACCGATAGATTCACCACCAGTCACCATCAGGCACATTTCTCACGAAATAAAATCTCTAGCCTCTTGTACACGGGTGGGATGCGACGGTAAGTCAGTCAACTCTAGCTTTATTCTGGCTCCTGGCTTCTCCAGAGAAGGATAAAGTTTGCTGTAATAGATCCTGGATTATTTCCAACCCGGAGAACATTATTTTTTTACCACTGGAAGATGTTGATTTTATGTAGGCCACAATGTCTGGGGAGTGGAACGAGCCACATGGAGACGGCGTATATTACACTTCACCTGATCATTGTTGACCCAAAAGATTCTCAACCACCGTACCATCTCTTGATTCTTCAACCAACTCTCATTTTGCTTTACAGCTCCCATTTAATCGTTATGCCTACCAGTTCCCCTACGTTGGGTTTTGGTGCCGGGGAACGGGCTGCGGCCAACCTCCAAGCCCGTAGCCAAGTCATCGCCAATGTCGAAAACATTTACAGGAACGTCGAACTTTACCCTTCCGCGAATATACACCCTACCTCCCACGGATTTCTTGGCATCGATTGTCGACCTCTTGAGCTAGATGAGGATGGAAAACACCTTGAAACCCCAGCTTCCAATCCCTCCAGTCCGATTTTCTTTGAACCACAGGGTGCTGCATGGGTTCCCGATGTTTGTGAAACCGACCCTAAAGTTACGGCAGACTTGAGGGAAATCACTGATGGATGGGAGAACGCCAAAAATGACCCCTTAGTTCGGAGCCTTCATTCCCAGGTCTGGTTTGTCTTTTTGGGCCTGGAGCGGATGTTCTTCCAGTTCCGCCGAGAGTTCGACCAGGGAGATGGTGAATCCCCCCCAAACCTTAGGCAAGTGTCAAAATGGGTGAAGAGGTAAGATATTGAGCCGCATTGCGACACGAAATTGGTGTATTGATGTGCATTACGCAGTAGCACTATTGTGCCATCGGTTATCGCCGATAGATTCTACCCATCTATTTGGGGATCGATGCGATGCTCGCCGGCCGCTGCCTTTGTGCCGAAGGAGTTGTTATATCCTGAAGGAAGACCCCCACACACTCTAATCCACACCTTGATTGAACAAGAGCCTTGCGAAACGCTGACCCGGGCAGAGGTGATGATCCTTACCGCAACTATGATAACGCGACTAGAAGGCGAGGGTTGCTTAGAGTATAACACTATTCCAGTGAGTACAGATCTAAGATACCCTTATATGAAAGCTAATATATATTAATTATAATATAGGTTATGGCTATCACGATCTTCGGGCAAATGAAGGTCCGAGTAATCGAAGCCCATTGCACCCCGCAAGTTCTAGTCATCAAGAAGACGGACCTTCTTGATTTTTCGACTAACAAAGTCGCAAACAAGAATATGGACATTCTGCTTGGATTTATGTGTGCCGACCTCGTCGAAAATGCCGGAGAGCCCACAGTTCCCACGGAGACCCCAAAGGTTTGTAATACTGATACAGTTGACCTGGGAAACATGCTGACCATGAATCAGAACTCACGAAAAGCCGGCAAAGTGAAGACGGGGAGAGGCGGAACCTTGCGGAGGATGTTCCAGAAAATGAAAATGAGCCCACGAGTCGACCCAGAGGCAGAGGGAGGGCATTCACAGAGAGTGGGCCCATAACCAAGGTCCATGTTCGGCCTTTGCTATCCAATGGTGGGTAACAGGGGCAGGGAATAAGTTTCTACTCCAATTCCCTAAACGCATTCTTCATAAACCAAAGATAGCTTGTCACAGAACCACCCAGACTTTTATTTAGCAGCAATCAATATTTGCTTGTCGTTGATTTAATTTGTCCAGTATCCCTACACTATCTGCAATAAGGAAAGGAACGTATGGAACACAATAACGACCCTTCGTTTTCATTTCGGAAAAACAGGAAACAAGCAAGGCGTTCAAGCCACCGGATTGACGATCAATATTGATCCGAGGATGATTTGCCCGAATTCATTCATCTCCTCGCATGAGCCTGTGTCGTACGGACCATATGTCTTCATCACGAGGAAGCTATCAGTGTCGGTCCCGTTCCGCAGGTGCCGTTCGTACGTCTCCTCGATAGACGCAAAGGTGATGAAAAGCTCATGTCGATCCTGGGAAATCAACATGAAACTAGAGGAGAAGTGTGTTGAGTTAGTCAAATCCTTTGAACTTATATACTTATAGGATTTTGAACGTGAGAATACTGCAACACTTACTGTTCCTTGAAGCGGGCCATTTCCCTAGAGTTATTCATCACCCACCCAACTACTTCACACGCCTCTTGCATTAGAATGGTCTCATGGTGCACAGTGCGCAGTCTCTTCTTTGCCTCTATGAGAGCGAAGACGCCCCCGGTCTGTTTCGAGCGCAATGCGCCATCTGTAAAGGCAGTGAACTTCGTGGTGGCGAACTGGCATACGAAGTGCACCCGGTTCAGTATCCACTCCAGGTGGGAGTGCGCAAGGTGGGACACTGTTTGGAGAAGGACTACTGCGGCCGCGTTTGGTGATGCCTCGTCCTCGGCGTCTGGAAGCGGAAGGACACGTCGGTGCCCGGTTCTAGTTCCCCCGGCTGTGAGCTGCGTTCGGCCCCTGTCGTGGATCCCTTCGACGGTCATTGTCTGCTGCTGCAGACGCGCCACAGTGGAGAAAGACCCAGGCCACCTATTACTGGTGACTGGGATATCATCAATCGAGTCGCCAGTGTCGAGGAGGTGAAGGTATCGTTGCCACTCGGTGGAGGCAGCGAGGGGCTCGGCAGCTCTCTCTAGGACTTCTGGAGTAAATCCGAACTGATGGCAATTTTTCCGAAAGGTGTTAATGCGGGAAGTAGTAGGTGAGTACGAGCGTAGCATCAGATATTGGACGTTGGTGGGCTCCGAGGCGGAGGCCACCCACTCGGCGGGGAGATTGTGGATATTCATATTTCTCAAGTCAGCTCTGCTCTTGAAGAGGGCATTCCAGTCCTGCGCGTCTGCTGGGATGAAAAAATCTTTCATTCTTCCAAGCTTGGGCGCAGGTGCCTGTCCCTGGGGTTGACCTTGTCCAGTGGCCATCGTTCCGTGTCCTGGCAAATGTCCAATCAGTAAGGCACTGGGACTGGGAGAAATGCACTACTTACAGGAAGTCGAAAGATTGTGTGTTGGAGGAGAGCAATTTTAAGGGTGTGAAAAATAATTCGACAGGGTCGATGTCTTATCTCAAGAATCTCCGCGCAAGGCTCCGCTAGCTTCCAGAAGGATTGTGCTAGCGACGTCCCTATCTTTGTGTATTTCTACTCAGCAGTTGAATTTTACAATTTACTTGTTAACTTCTCTAGAGAGGCTAGTTCAATGAAGATATTGATGAAAGCAATGATGATTCATTGACTAGCTAAATGAGTGGACGAGGAAGGAAGAAAGAAAGAGAGAGAGAGAAAGGAAGAAGAAGGTCAACTACTTGTTTGGGGTTCTGTCGGAGTAGGCTAGGCTTCCGCAAGACTGGGTTTTGGGTCGAAAGTCCCGACCCGGACCCAACCTAGTCTGGGTCTGGGTCGAAAGTCCCCAACCTAGACCCAATCCAGACCTAGTCACTGGGGCCCCAGAAAACCTAGTAAAACCCTAGTTCGACCTAGTTTGTGCATAAAATTTGGTATAATCTTTTAAATAATATACCGTTATTTTCCTTTATTATAGTTCTAACATTAAAATACTTTAATTTTCACTATAAAGATAAGGTAAATTATAAGAAATCTTATTATTTTTATAAGAAGTATATCTTATTTAAGGTTAATTACTTTATAAATTACTTAATTTTATATAGGAAGGTAATGTCTATTAGCTAATTAGAATCTAGTGAGAATATAAAGTATATCTACTCTATGAATATATACTAAGTGAAGTTAAATTAATTAGTGTATATAGAGATATATATTATAGATATATATATTATATTCCTTACTACCACTTTTCTAATAGGCGTTAGAAAAGTGAGGTTTTAGAGGCTTTATATAATTACTTAGATATACTACTACTTTTCTAATAGGTATTAGAAAAGTGAGGATCTAGAGGCTTTATATAATAACTTAGATAAACTACTATTTTTCTAATAGACGTTAGAAAAGTAAGGTTTTAGAGGCTTTATATAATTACTTAGATATACTACCACTTTTCTAATAGGTGTTAAAAAAGTGAGGTTTTAATAGTCGTTAGAACTATACTTAGAAGGGTCGGAGTCTAGGTATAGCTAAGCTATAATAAAGGTATAGGTTTTTACCTATAGCACTAAAATAGTTAAAAGGGGAGGTTTACTATAGGTTACTATAGGTCACTAAGGTTCGGTAAGGTTTATTAAGGGTCTAAACGAGGGTCGCTAAGGGTCACTAAGGGTCTAACCTTAGGGTTATAACCTTAAGGGTTAGAAGGTTAGACCCTCGGACTATTCTAGTGATAGTATAGGTAGAGGGTCGTAAGGGTTACCTATAGGTTACTACTAGGTCTAGTCTAAGGTAGGGTAGGATAAGAATTTTTAGAAAGTTTTAATTAAACTAAGGTAGGAATTAGGGTTTAACTAAGTTACCTAGGTTATAACTAGGTTATAACTAGGTTAACTAGGTTATAACTAGGTTATAACTAGGTTTTCTTAGGGGGTTTACTAAAGACCTATAATAATAAACTAATTAAAGGAGTATAATGATTTACTCTATTTAATATATTAATAATCCTAGATACTCCTATAGCTTAAGTCCCTTTCTACTTTTATATATTAAAGACTTCCTCCCCTTATATATATTATTTATCTTTCTAATACTATATCTCAAAGCTAACTTTCTAATTTTCTATTATCCCTCTATAGTAGGGATCTTAATGATTATTTATTTCTTTTAGTAGGATAAATCACTCTATCTACTAGTTAATTATTAATTAATATAAGCTTCCGAAGACTAGATAATCCCCTTCTTATACTATCTTTATTAAAATATATTAGACTTAACTATAGAAAAGGGTTTATCCTATATAAGACTATATTATATAACTATTTTATAGATTAGTAGTTAGTGACTAACTATAGGAGGAAAAGTAATATTAAGTAGGATTTAACCCGCTATATAAAGATCTAGAACTACTATAATTAGGTAGCCTAAGTTATAGATAGTATACTAAAGGTTATATATAAATAATATAGAAAAGTTCTAGAGTATCCTTATACTCTAAATCTAAATAATATAGGTAAAGCCTAATATTATAGTATATTAACTATCTAGAAATATTAAAAAATAGCTAGTTATTTATAGTTAGAAATATCTAAAAAGTTAGAGATTATAAACTTTCTATAAATAGAGGTATATCTTATATAATAAACTAAGTAATTATACTAATTACTAATATATTTTTACCTAGAGGGATACTATAATAAGTATACTGTTTATATAATAAGATTAGGAAGAGGATATCCTTTAGTTTCTTATACTAAACTAACTACTATTCTATCTAATTAAGTATCTATTATTTAAATATCTTATCTATAAAGTGTAATCCGCCCTATCTATCATAGGCCAGAGCCCAACACATATCACGCGAATCACGTGACCTGAGACGCCCACAAAGCATCGAAGTGTAGACTAGATACCTTCTTCTTCAAGATGAATGTAAACAGCATATTAGCCTAGCTCTAATTAAATCAATTCGGCTATAGCCCTTCACATACATTCATCTTCCGATACCTATCGTTAAACCTAACGGAAAACCCTAGAAGCGACAATACCTAGGCCACGAAGAAGAAGAAGAAGCCTTGGATCACCCCCGATCCAGCCATAAAGTACCAATAGAACAACCCTAAGCACTATAGAGCTTTAGGAACAATAGAATCAAACCCTAAAATAGGTAGAAGCTATAATATAGTAGTTATTACGGAGTTAATAGACATATAGCGAATAGGCCACTACATAAGAAGAGTGTATTCACCGCCTAGAAGAATTACTAGCTAAGCTAGCCATAAAGGATAATAAAACGGAAAAGGTAGTAGACTAACCATAGGTCCCTATTAAAATAATATAGGGCCTAGAGGAGCTACCTCACTAACTAAGAGTAAGACTCCCTAACCCTACCCTATTTATAGGGAGTATTAATAATTAGCCTATCTAGAGAATTATAATAGAAAATAAGCTAGTAGTTAACGGAGATACCCTTAGATTAAGATCTGACTAATTTATCTATATCTTCTCCTAACTAGAGAAGCTAGTATAGAAGAACACTAGAATATACGTAAAACACCGACGAAATGACGGCACCCCTAAAGAACTACTTAACTATCTTAAGATGATCTATAATAACCTAAATATATAGGTATAAGTAGCTTATTATCTATATTAGATTAGATAACTAGAAGGTATAGCCTTTTCGAAATTCCTACCTTATCTAGAAAAGGAATTCGCTAATATAGGAGCACTAAAGTAGCCTAATAAAGTAAAGTAATAAATTCTACTTAGATCCCTTAATAAGCTAATAAGTGAATCACTAATAAATTATAGTATCCTTACTACCTTTTAGGGTCTAGTAGGCTATCTCTATAAGATTAGTATAGATATAGATATACTTAATATTAATAAGCTACTTACCCTAAGATTTATAAAGCTCTCTAATAAAATAGACTAGATACTAACTATCTCTATAAACTATATTAAATTATATATAAACTATAGGTAGAATAGTTATAAATAGCTAAAGAGAGCTTAATAGGTTAGTAAGGAAGAAATATAAAATCACTATAATAAAAGATAATACCTCCGCTATAGAAAAGATAACTATTAGATAGTAGAGTGTCCTTAGTTACCTACTAGACACCTAGAGATAATAAACTATATCACTATAGGAGTAGTTAAGAAAGGAAGCTAAAATAAGGCTAAGAAGGAACTAAGATAGAATATATATATAAAGAAGTTAAGAGCTACTATTAAACTAAGTGAATTAAGTAGTAAAGAAGACTTAATAATTAGTAAAAATAAGTTAGAAAATAAGTAGCTCCTACCCTTAGCTATAAGTAGGAGTAAAAGGGAGTTAAGAGCCTAGACTAGAGTAAAGAACCCCTATTTCTAGTTAATATTAGAGTGAATAGAATTTAGTTTATAGAAGTGTTAGTTAATTATAGCTATCTTAGCTATATAATAATAAATAGAACACTTATTAAATCTCTTAGTCTCCTATATATTAAGATATAACCCTAATAACTTAACGGAGTAGTAGTGAATTAGGGCTAAATCACCTATATTACTTACTTTAATACTAATATCTATAAGTACTAATAAGACACTATATTTACCTATATTATTAAGAATTAGATAGATAATATAATCCTAGGTCTTCCCTAGATTAAGGATATAAATAGTATATACTCCCTATAAAAAGGGTATATAGATATCTATTTAAAGACCTATAAGAAGATATAATACTAGAACTAAAGAGATAGGATAATTAGACTAATTAGAATAAAGGCATTATAAGTAAAGTGTATAACTATAAAGGGGATCTAATAGCTATTTGATAGCTCTATATAGCTAAATCACTTATAAATTAAAAAAGTGATACTAAATAATATTAAAAAGACACTCTAACCTAAGAAAACTATTAATATAAAGGAGAAACTCCTAATATAATACTAGCTATAGCTTAACGTTTTCTACTAATAGTTAGTAGATAAGCTCCTATCACACTAGTTAGGAATCGACTATAAGATTCTATTAAAATAGGACTAAAACGACGCTAAAGAGGCACCTTTATATAGCCCTTTATATAGGATAAATAAAGAAGAACTACTTTACCTATAGAAGATATTAATAGATCTACTAGATAAGAACTTTATCTAAGTAAGTAAGTCACTAGCTATAGCTCTAGTACTCCTAGTATAGAAGTCTAAGGGAGGTATATAATTCTATATCGATTACTAAGGACTAAATAAACTAAGTATAAAGGATTATTACCTATTACCCTTAATCTATAAAACACTCCGAAATATATTAAAAGTAAAATAGTTTACGAAGCTAGATATTATTATAGTATTCTATAAGATATAGGTTATACTAAGTGAGGAGTAGAAGACTATATTTTATATATAATATAGCCTCTTTAAGTAGAATATTATACCCTTTAGACTTATAGGTATATTAGTGATATTTTAATAATTTATTAACTAGACACTATAAGAGTATCTTAATGATTTTATCTTAGTATATATTAATAATATTATTATCTACTTAAATAGATCGTTAATTAATTATCACTAGAAGGTATATAAAGTGCTATAGAAACTTAAAGATATAGGTCTATAGTATAATATCAGGAAGTTAGAATTTAAATAAAGCTTAGTAAAGTACCTTAGATTTATTATATATACTAGTAAAGGGATCTATATTAATCTAAAGAAGGTAGAAGTGATATATATATAGGAAGCACTAAGATTAGTTTAAGATATCTATAGGTTCCTAGGATTTATAAACTTCTATTGATTATTTATACCCTAATTCACTACCCTATTAGTACTATTAACCTATCTAACTAAGAAGGATATACTATTTTTATAGGATAAGGACTACTAATAAGCGTTCGAATAACTAAAGAAACTTTTTATTAATATACTAGTCCTAGCCCACTTTAAAGAAGAAAGGGAAACGTACCTTAAAGCTAACACTTCGGGATAGGCTATAGGAGTAGTATTATTATAGCGGTAAGATAATAGAAGGTTAGCACCCTATACTTATATATTATAGAAGTTCTCCTTAGTAGAAGTAAATTATAAGATCTATAATAAAGAGCTACTTATAATTATTAGAGCTCTTAAGGAATAGTGACCGGAATTAAAGATAGTACCTTAATTTACTATTATAATAGACTATAAGAACCTATAATACTTTAATAAAGCATAACACCTAAGTAGATAATAGATATAATAAGTAGGGTTAATAATAGAGTTCGACTTTATACTATACTACTAGCCTAAGAAGCTCACTATACTACTAGATATATTATCTAGGAGGGGATAGGATATACCCTAGGATATTATAGATAAGAGACTATTAAACCGGTTCTAAACCCTCTTTAAGAAGGTGATAGTATAATAGAACCGACTATATAGCACTAATAAAACGAATCTTAATTTTATAATAGAGATACCACTCTTAAAGAAGTGGAACTATAGGAAGACTAGAAGGAAGGGAGAGTGACTAATAGTATATACTAGGTATATACCTAAGCACTATACCTAAGACACCGCTATATCACTATTAAAATAGGCACGAAAATAAGTCTCTCTAAGTGCCACTTAGATAAACAGGGGCTACTATAATTTCGATAGCGGATCTAGATCCTAGAATATGAGCCACTATAGATAGGCATTATTTAGAAGGTATATAACTCTTATATCATAGGTCACTTAGGGTAAGATACTATATATATAATACTATTATAATAGTTCTTCTAGCTAGGCGTAGTATAAGATATATAATAATTCTTATAGAACTATACGGTCTATAGAAGGAACTTAGTCTAGCGGGACATAAAATATGGCCTACTAAAGCCACTACTAATTCCCTAATAGATATAGACCGAGATCGTAATAGATTTTATTATAGAGCTACCACTAGTAAAGAACAACAGAGTGATAAACCTATTAGTTATCACTAATAGGCTAACGAAAGGAGTGATATTGATTAGAATAGAGAAGATTATATTAGAAGAGGTCACTAAAGCTTTCCTAGTATATTACTATATATACTATAGCCTACTAAGTATAATTACTAGTGATAGGGGCCCTTAATTTATAGGAGGCTTTTAGCGGACTATATATGAAAAACTATTAATATAACACCGGTTATCTATTATATTCCACCTATAGTCAGATAGAGCTATAGAGAGGGTGAATTAAGAGGTTAAGAGGATTCTATAAGCCTTTATCACCTATACTTAAGATGATTAGAAGAGCCTTCTCCTAATAGTTATGATTACGATCAATAATTAGGCCTTGACAAGTCCCATAGCACCGGTGCTATAGCACCAGTACTACCGTAGCACTAGGCCCTTAGTTCGGTGCTATAGCACTAAGGCTTAGTAGCACCAGACACTTAGTTCGGTGCTATAGTACTATAGCGGGAGTGCTATAGCACTATAAATAGTGTAAACATAACTTACCTCGTGATATATATAAGTTATATAGAAAAGCTAGTAATTTTAGTGTAATTTACTTATAGTAAACTAGATATCTAGAAAAGATTATCATCAAATTTATTTAATTATTTACACTTTATTTAGTCCTCTTAGTATATATATATTTATTATTATCTCTCCGACGCTTCTATTCCCGATATAGGCGCTAGCTATCACTTTATATAATTCTAACTACTAGGTGATAATCTAGAAGTTTAACTGATTCTACCTCTTAATCTAGAGGTAGGCCTATATCCTAGGGACTAGATAAAGTTTTACGATTATAGACGTCTATATTATTAGCTTTAGATATATTATTAGTTTTAGACTTAAGTTCCTTATTATCACTAATACTAGCTATATTATAATTAGAGAGTTAAGTCTCTACCTCCTTATTAGCCTCTATCCTTTCACTTAGATCCTAACTTTCTATTAATAGCTAGCCTTAAGTATAGTTTATATTAAAATATATTATATAGCGAAGCATTATTAGATCTTAAATAGTTATTATATTAAGAGATCTATATCTATAATAGTAGATATCCTACACTAAGCTAAATAACTATTTAACTCCTACACTAGTAGTAGGAATAGAGAAGATATCCTAAGCTAACACTATAAGGGTTAGGAACTAAGTCTTATATTATCTCTAGAATTAATATAGGTTATCATTATTAGTTCCTTATAAAGTTAGTATATATTATAGTTTTAAGTTCTATAGTATATATATAAAGATTAAGATATCCTATTAACTCTTCTTACTAGCTAACCTTCTCTTAGATAACTAATCTTAGTTAGGTCTATATAAGTAGACTAGATATACTCCTAGTTTATTATAAAGCCTTACCTTTATCCACTAATTAAGTTATAGGCTAGTGCTAATAGTATCACTTAAGGTAGGAATATAGAGAGCTTTTATATACTATATACTAGTCTATATTATTACTAGCCTAATCTACTCCCTTAAAGTAGTTAAGCTTATATATAGGGGTAAGGATTATCCCTATTATATAAAGATACCTATAAGCCTTTTTAGTTTCCTTATAGTATACTATAAGCTTCTATTCCCTAGCCTTTAAAGTATAAAGTATCACCTTCTTCTAAGGAACCTTCTTCTAATATAGGCGCTTCTAGGAGTCTTCAAAATGTCTAAATAGTCTATTATATACCTCGAATATATAATAGATCATAATATCCTTAACCTTAGATAGACTAATTATCTATACGTAGAAAGGTTTTATAATATAAAGTAGGTAATCAACCTACTACCACTCTTATACACTTAGCCGGAACTAAAGCTAGTTATATAGAGTATAATACTTATTAAATATAATAGATAGATATTTTATACACTAAAGCATTAGGTATATTAAATTCTAGTAGGTATATACATCTTATATTAGTACGAGCTTTAGCTTAGTGTCTTATAGTGTTAGAAAGAACTCCTATCATTAGGGACTAATATTAATATAGACTATAAAAGTATAGATCTAGAAATAGTATAAGTATACTTTAATATAGATTTTAAATAACTAACCTTTATAAATATATAGATAATTCCTTTCTTAGATTTAGCCTTCTAAAGAGTAGACTTATTCTCTTCCTCTAACTAGATAGTATTAGTAATATTATTATTTAGGTTAGCCTTTATTAATCTAAGGAGGTCCTTTAAGCTAAGCTAAATTATATAGGTAAGGCATAGAATTTATATAACTTATATACTATCTAGGAGATTAAGCTATTTAATTAACTAGTAAAGGCTCTCTATAAGTGTTTTATTATTAGAGGTGTTATCTATAGTCACTATAAGCACTCTATCTATAATATTATACTACTATAGTATACCCTATAGTATCTTACTTAGATAACTACCTATATACTAACTATATACTAGCTTAAAGCCTAGTAGTATCTTATAATAATTCTAGCTAGAGTCTATAAAATAGCTAGTAATTACTATAAACACTTATTAAAAAGGTAAAGTCTAGCAGTTAAGTGCTATTAAAAGCTTAGTATTCTTTAGTAAAATAGTAAGGGCCTTTTAATAATCCCCCTTAACTATTATTTATAGGTAACGCCTTACTATCTTAGGAGTTAAGATTAGAGGTATATCTTTTAAGAGGTAAGTAAATTAAATAAATTTAAATATTTCCGGCCTTTTAAAGAACTAAAAGGGGAGTTAATATATTATAATTAAATTAATTTAAATTCGCTCCTAATCCTTAGTATTAAAAGAGGTCTTCTACTCTAAAAGACACTTAGACTAAGATATATAAAATTAGTATATAGTTTATTTTAAGCTATAACAGTATATATTACTATAAACTATAGTGATTATCTTAATGTCTATTAGAGGGAAGAACTTCTCCTACCCTACTAATAGGTCTTACTCTTATAGTGCTTTTTTAATAAGTAAAGACCTCTAGACTATAATAGATATAGGACTATCTTTCTATATCATCGATAAAGTACTATCAGCTATCTAGTCTAATAGTATATAATCTAGTTAAAGTATTCCTAATATAGTAATATATAATTTATATTAAAGTTTACTTTATATTATAAAGTATTTAATTAGGTATATATAGTATATTACTACCACTTAATAAATTATATTTTATTTATCTTTATATAATATACCTAAAGCTTCTTAGCTCTAGGTCTAATTTATTTAAGGGTTATTAGAGTAGTGATAGTATATAGAGCCTAGAACTCTAAAATACTTAGGATTAAGGAGGCTTTAGGATTTAGTGTCTATTAGCTAATTAACTAGTTAGGAGTAAGGGGATTATATATTAGGTTATATAAAAGAAAGTTATAGTTAGTAAGGCGGTCTAGGAATCTAATTTATAAAGTAGAGA